>ML179297.1:76314-129735 GCA_004369135.1 Dendrothele bispora CBS 962.96 | reverse complement strand
ACTGCAAACAATGTTGAGCATGATACCAAGGCAGCAAGGAATATATAACAACTTACGCTTTTTTTTCTCCCAGTTGAAGTCTACTAGCTTTAGCAGTCTTGTCAGATTCCTGAGGGCGGGGGCGGGTGCAAGCGGGATGTGGTTCAATGTAGGGGAATTTGGATTTTACTTGCGTGCCAACAGTACTGGCCTGAGAGTCGCATTCACTGGCACCAGAGTCAATTGACAGGGAATTATCACTGCTGTGTGGACCATCAGAGGTAGGAGAGGTGTTGTTGATTGTCATACCGACTCTGCTATTGTTGTGGTGGTGGTAGTAGAAAGGACGAGTGTGATTTTCAAATTACAAATTAACACTCCGGCATAGATCATCACCGGTATCTGAGTACTTCGAAATAGCATGGTGACCACTACTTACAAATCATAAGGCGGGATCTCTAAACTAGATATTTGTATTCCAGTAGGGAGACTTGACGTTTCTGAGAATGTCCAGGCACTGTGTGCTCATACCGGGGGTTGTTTGGAGTGGAGGAACAGCTGCTCAGGGCAACACTATCTACCAAGTCACAACAATAATGCTATCCACTTGATATTAACAACTGTTCTGAGAAGCTGTATCCTTAAACCCTTTGAGAACTGCTTTGGCTTGAAACATGTGAACTTACAAAGCTCTGATCACAGAGCGTTTACAAAAATGGTAAGTCAGAACTCGAAAAATCCCAGGTCCTGTCGCTGATCACCTCTGTAAAGATTGAATTACACGGTTACTTAAACATTGGCATTTACTGTACTGTACAGTGTACTGTACATTATGAAAGGGAAATTCTTATTATCTGTTGAGTGAAGGAAGAGGGCCGTTGCTTAGCATGGCAGGTATGAGGCCTGAACTTTCAAAGGTGTGCTGGGTTGCCAAGTGCCAATAAAGTGACAAAAATAGTATAAGATAAGATTGATGATATACCCTCATGATCGCAGATTGAGGCCACTGTAACTCTTGCACTGGCAGTTCTATGACTTTGAAATTTTTGGTGGGAGCTCCTGGGGTTTAGTAGAGAATATGAATCTCTCATTTCAGGTTTTGGAGAACTTTTCTTTGGGTCAAAGTGCAGAAATTTCTTTGGGTCAGTTTCTGCACTTTGGGCCAACTCCTGGCCCAGATTTGAGGCAAGTGTAACTTTTGCACTGGTAGTCCTATGACTTTGAAATTTTCAGTGGGAACTCCTGGAGCTTAGTAGAGTATAGAAAAATATTTTACTTCAGGTTTTGGAGAACTTTTCTTTGGGTCAGTTTTTGTTATATTTTGCACTAGAATAGCACTTCTCACAATCCCAGATTAAGACAAGTGTAACTTTTGCACTGGTGGTCCTATGACTTTGAAAATTTCAGTGGGAGCTCCTGGATTTTAGTAGAGTATAGGAAAATCTTTTATTTTAGGTTTTGGAGAACTTTTCTTTGAGTCAGTTTTTATTATATTTTGTATTAGGACAGCACTCCTCATGATCTCAGATTAAGGCAAGTGTAACTTTTGCACTGGTATTCCTATGGCTTTGAAATTTTTGATGGGAACTCCTGGAGCTCAGTAGAGTGTAGGAAAATTTCGAGTTTCAGGTTTTGGAGAATTTTTCTTTGGGTCAGTTTTTGTTATATTTTGTATTAAGATAGCACTCTTCATGACCCCAGATTGAGGCAAGTGTAACTTCTGCACTGGTGGTTCTATTACTTCTCAGTGGGAAAGCCTGATAGAGTATAGGAAAGCCTGATAGAGTATAGGAAAATCTTTATTTCAGGTTTCGGATGCACTGTGACCTGACTCCTGGCCCAGAACTAAGACAGCTTTAAATTTTGCACTAATAGTCCTATGACCTTGAAATTTTCAGTGGGCACTCCTGAAACATAGTAGGGTATGGTAAAACTCTCAACCTAAGTTTCTATGAATGACAATCTGTCACATGGCTACAAATAGATATTCAGCAGCAGACCCTGGAATGTGTCTATACACTACCCTCAAACCAAAGCCCCATTGGCTACCTACATGGACATGCAGCCATGCCGCCCAGAATGTATTTATATATTACCCTTAAAACCCACTTATATATTTGGCCTTAAAAACCCACTGACTCGGACTATCTACCTATAAAGACATGCAGCCATTGACCCCAGGATACATTTATATACTACCCTCAAAACCCCACTAATATATCTAGCCTCAAAACCCCACTGACCATCTATATAGACATGCAGCCATTGGCCCCAGGATATATTTATATACTAGTCTCAGAACCCCACTGACTAGTACCTACATAAACATGCAGCCATGAGCCCTATATTTCGCTTCGAAAACCCACTGACTACCTATAAAGACATTCAGCCATTGACCCCAGGATGCATTTATATATTAGTACCCTCAAAAATCCACTGACTACCTACATAAACACGCAGCCATGAACCCTATATTTCACTTCGAAAACCCACTGACTACCTATAAAGACATTCATCCATTGACCCCAGGATGCATTTATATATTACCCTCAAAACCCCACTGATATATCTGGTTTCGAAAGCCCACTGACAATCTATATAGACATCCAGCCATTGAGCCCAGGCTGCATTGATATATTACCCTCAAAACCCCACTGATATATCTAGCCTCGAAAGCCCACTGACAACCTATATAGACATGCAGCCATTGACCCCTGGGTGTATTTATATACTACCCTCAAAACCTCACTAGCTGCAAAAGTCCACTGACAACCTATATAGATTGTACTTATATCTTACCCCACCTATATATTCACCCTCTCTAAGGTACATAGACATGCAGCCATGATGTCCAGGATGTATTTATATATTACCCTCACAACCCCACTTATATATTTAGCCTCGAAAACCCACTGACTACCTATATAGATATGCTGCCATTAACCCCAGGATGCATTTATATATCACCTTTGAAACCCACTGACTACCTACATAGACATAAAACTATGAGCCCCAGGATGTACTTATATAATACCCCACGTATGTATTTAGCCTCAAAAGCACATCGTACATAGGCATGCAGCCATGGACCACAGGATGTATTTATATATTACCCTCAAAACATCTAACCTCAAAAGTCCATTGACTACCTATAATATATATTACCCCACCTATATATTCACCCTGAAAGTACATAGACATGCAGCCATAATGCCCCAGTCCGGTTAATAAACTCCTCCTCCTCCTCCTCCCAGGATGTATATATTACCCTCACGACCTTGCTTATATATTTAGCCTCATAAGCCCACTGACTACCTAGATAGATGTGCAGTCATCAACCCCAGGACGTGTTTATATATTACCCTTGAAACCCACTGACTACCTACATAGACATGCAGCCATGAACCCCAGGATGTGTTTATATTACCCCACTTAACATTGTACATAGACATGCAGCTATGAACCCCAGGATTTGTTTATATATTACCGTCAAAACTTCTCTGAAAGTCCACTGACTATCTATATAGAATTGTGGCCTTGAATACCCCAGGATGTACTTATATATTACCCCACCTATACTATATTTACCCTCTCGAAAATACAGAGACAGGCAGCCATGAACCCCAGGATTTATTTATATATTACCCTCAAAACCTCATTTAGCCTCGAAAGTCCACTGACTACCTATATACTGGAATCTAGCCTTAAATACCCCAGGATGTACTTATATATTACCCCACTTATACTATATTTACCCTCTCAAAAATACAGAGACACGCAGCAATGAACCCCAGGATTTATTTATATATCACCCTCAAAACCTCATTTAGCCTCGAAAGTCCACTGACTACCTATATACTGAAATCTAGCCCCCACTGAGATATCTAGCCTCGAAAGCCCACTGACTACCTATATGGACATGCAGCCATAAAATGCAGCCATAAACCCCAGGAGGTATTAATATATCACCCTCCAAACACCACCTAATGGGTTTTCAGCTGTGGACCCCAGGATGTATTTATGTATCTAGCCTCAAAAAAGAGTGACGACTTTCTAAATGGATTTTCAGCTGTGGACCCCAGAATGAATTTATATGTTTAGCCTCGAAAACCTATTAAATACCTGTATAGACATACAGCCATGAAACCCAGGAGGTATTCATATATTACCTCAAGACCCCCCTAGCTAATGAAACGAATATGCCACCAGAAACCCCGGGGTGTATTTATACATTACCCTCAAACCCCACCCAAGCTTGACCCCACCAGTATTAGAACATTATGTATGGGCCTACCCCATACTTATTTGTTTATTGGTACAGCATGGCCTCATAATAGGAGAACTTGATACTAGAAACGAATGCGAATCACAATAAATGTGTCCGGTAAAACGGTGAGCGAATGTTTGTGAGACTTTGATCAATGAATGAGAAATAGGGGAACGCAACGACAGTGCACGATCGACACTCCTGAACAGTAAGGAGAATCCAATCTACTGTCACGACCTGACCTAAAAGCAATACACCCTTGCCTAACCTAGGCAACCTGTTGGGGAGTGACAGCGATCGTGCGATGGAACCTGACCCTCTAAGCCTCGAGAGTAGTGCGACTAATCAATATACGCCTATATCAGACTGCGATTCGTGCGAATAACGATAGCCACGGATACGAGGAACCAGGAACCTAGTGTTGGCGACTCAGACTGCGAGCCTAGAAGCTAGAAGAATGGTACTAGTATGGAAACCAAGGAGAATCGCAAGATAGACAGCCTTCGGAGCTGAGTCGACAACGAGAGTGGTGCGAATAAGCAAGTCGTCGCCTACCAGGAAAGTAGGATCAATAGAACAATGTTGTCCTATGACAACTAAGATTGGATTCTAACTAGTACTAATGTTTATACAAGGTATATATACTATAAAGTAAAGGAGTATACTCCTAGCAGCAATAATGCCTCCTCCTCTCCGCTACCTACAATGTCCGATCATCCCTATGTCACCCGTCAACCCCTGCGATCCACCAAGTCTCGGTGCCACATAGGAGATCAGTCCCTAACGCGTTGTATGCCGTGTTCGGAAGTGCGATTAGTAATGATCCCGTGCCTAATCGCACTTCGGAATAGAAAATAAGTTGTCCCGGTTAAGCGATGTGGCTTCTGGTATGGTGGCGGGGTGGCGGACCGGCGAGTTCATGACACTTGGAAACTGACACCTTTACACAATTTCCTGGCCCAGGAAATCGTTTAGGAAAATTTTCGGAAATTTAAATTCCCAACCTGGGGAGGAGGAGGAGTCTATTAGACTGGACAAGCATGACATGTTGTATGGAGGGCAGAAATGTGGCTTGGAAACTGACACATTTACACAATTTCCCGGCCCAGGAAATCGTTTAGGAAATTTTTGGGAAATTTAAAATTCCCAACCTGGGAGGAGGAGGAGTCTGTCAAACCGGACAAGGTCCAAGAACTGAACGCCGGCTTTCGAGAAGCACCTTGATGTGCGGCTATACATCATTGTTCCCAGAATCCAACATCAATCATACAAACAAGCTGAAGGCTCTATGTTCAATGTAGATTTGTATGAAGAAGAGCTGCAGATGAATACAGAATATCTACTATCTTGGCATGTACATATGTGTTGGTCAGGGCTATATAAAAGTATCAAGACCAAATATGAAGCAAATGGCATAGATTCAAGATAGTTCCAGTCTCCCAATATCATAAAGCTGCTTTAAAACTTAAGATGTACCATTGCACACAGTGGATTTGACATACACAGTCATGAGTGCAGGCAAATTCCAGGGCATAGAGCTAGAGAGGACAAGCACAACAGCCACAAACCACATAGGGCCAGTACCGGACAGCAAGGCGAGGGCAGGCATACAGTGATGCGCAGAAGTTACAGAAGCAGGGGAACAAAGTAATTGTTAAAAACGAGGGAGACGAAAGATGATGTTATAGTATGGGTGTATAATACGCTGAGGTAAAACCGTCTGTAGCGGCTTCTCATGTTTATGGCTTAAGGGACAAGAAAAGGTGAGCTGGGAGAGGGAGTATGACCATATGCGCAGGCAACCGTCTGTAGCAGCTTTGTGTGTTTATGTCGGCTCACATGCCTAGTAACGATGGGTTGAGAGAGGGAATGACCTTTATGCGTGGGTATCACTGTCTGTAGCAGCTTCGTGTTTCTGTCCGCTTACTGGCCTGGTAAAGACGGGCTGAAGAGGGAGTATGACCATATGCGTAGGTGTGGGAATGGCTGTGCAATGCATCAAATAGTGCAATTTACGCCTTGCTTGCTGTTGTAGTCTTGTAGACATTGCACACTGTAGAACAAAGAAAAACTATCCCAGATCTGAGTAGGAGGTGCTGGGTGTTCATAAAGTCAGGTATATGAAGTTTGAAAGTGATCTGCTCGTCAGAACAGGCTGGATGACACTTGGAGTGAATGGATAATGATGGTAAGGTCGGATTTCAAATTGATGTCTCAGCAAGTTAAAGTTTGCTTACAATTTCCTGAAAATTTCCTGGCCATGAAAAGCCATTCTTGCTCATAGTGAGTCATTTACTGACCAACTGCGGCACACTATCATTTAATGGGACAAATATCTCCAATTCCCACTGCCCCGATCCTTGTCTGTCTTGATATACTTAGATTCTTAGACTGATTTGGATATGATGTGAATACAGGGCTTCTTAATATGAAGTCATGAGGCCACTAAATGATTTAAAGATTCAAAGCATCTTTATGCTTTATTAAGTTATACTCTGTCTGAAACTTGAAAGCTTCAAGATTTCAATTCTGGGTCAAAAACGCACTTCCAATGCTAGAGAAAATAAAAGCCACGATTGAAATAAAGACTTGGTGTGTATAGATTTTTTATAATATAACTACTTAGAACATCAAAAATTATACAGGGCTGTTATTATTTTTTTGTCCCACTGTCCTATAAAAGACTGTATAAGCTGTTATAACTGATGAAGATTTTCTGCTTTTTATAATCCATTTCAGCTTACTTATAAGCCTTTAGTATACTTAATGCCGAGGCAGGATTATTCTTCAGGCTTTCCATCAACTGCTCCTTTTGCTGACCTCGAGTTCATGGCCGCAAAATATTATATTCAATTTGATTCTACTTAGAGCTAGAACCTCTATTCCTTTGAAAGAAGACTATAATGAGAAATTATAAGAGAACCAGCAGCTATCAAAAGTGCCTTTTTTCCAAATCAAGCTTTTGATGCTCCAATTACCAATTCCAGCTTGCCTAAAGATACATATGTACTGCTTCTGACACTCATTATATTTTACCTTATATATGTCTATAAAAACCTTCCTATAACTTCGTCTGACACCGACACGAGATGTCATCGGGGGGATAATATCAGCCGTACAGACCTGGTGGATCAGTCCATGGACCTTGTCACTATTCATTGAGTGACGAGACCCCAACTTACCTAAAAGATATCATCCGAAGTAAAACTTGACCTTATGCCCGTGGGCAACCATATCTAGGACTATGTCAGGGAAAACTAAAAGCGCAAGATAAGTGTCACCAAGTGGTAATCAGTGCTGTCATCATCCGGCCTCGTCGTAACTCCTTAGGATTGCTTGACCCTGGCCAGCTTGTTTTGGCTTTTCAGCTGATCAAACCAGGCAAGTCACAAGGAGACCAGCCAACAGAATTCCAGATAACAAGTTGACGTACGTATTCATTATTATCAGGAAAATGCGCTTTTATGAAACTATTGCATAAGATTGACTCGGATTGTCCTGATGTTGTTTTGAACCAAATGTAACGATTTTCAGCAATCTGGTGAGAATCGGACGGCAACTGAACAGGTCCTTGATGGTTAGAAGTACTTAGGTAAGGATACCGAGATAAGTAAAGATGGGTTCCTTTTCAGAGCCTCGTAATCTCTCAAATCTTCTGGGCAGTTCTTTTTAAATCAATGTCCAAGAGAAAATACTCCTTGTCATGATCATGATAAAGATGAAATCCTTTTCGGAGCCTCGTCATCTCTCAAATTACGAGGCCGACTTTAGAAGGACTCGTCCTTACTAAACTCGACTCGCGCAGGTGGTTGTGTCGTTTTCCAAATGTATTCTCCATATGGAATATCAAAGCTTATCTCCGTCTTATCATGTATTCAGCATTTGCTGGCCATAACTGCCACCAACCGCCGCTCCGCATGCCGGTGAATTCAGGCATTTCGAACGGCCTCGTTTCTGTCACGCGCAGCGATGGCTCATATCTTTCATCTTCTTGGTAGTTCTTTCTGAATAAACGTACAAGAGAAAATACTCCCTGTCATGATTATAATAAAATGAATCCCCTTTCGGAATCTCGTAATCTCCTAAATCTTCTGTGTAGTTCTTTCTGAAGCAACGTGCAAGTGAAAATACTCCCTGTCATGTTTATAAACAGATATCAATGTGTATCGCCAGTCTGACGGGATTCCGAGACTATGCCAGATAAAAAGAAATGGGCCACTACTTCACATATCAGGTACAAAGCCTCGAGCTGGTACTGGTACAAATAAAATAAATCTCTGCCAGTGGCTGGTGAGATATGATTATTGGCAATATACCAAATTCCGCACCAACCGATAAGTGAAGATTTGAATCTTTAAGCCTAATCTCCTCCTCCGAGGGCCGCGCAGTTTACTATGACCATATCCGTACAATTTGGTATTGGGGAAAGATCCGACAATAAATATACCACCTTGTTAGTCTTTTACTTATCAGCCAGTCATAAAATTTTAAGCTCAGTTTGTCGTTGGTTGTTCTTCTATAACTAGTCTAGCCACAAGCGCAGTACCAATATATACTCTCAAACGTTTTACTTCCCAACATGACATCTGTACTTATTTGTAATATATTTACTGTGTCAACACCAATTTCCAAATTCATCATAGTTTCAGGGACATTCTTTATTTGAATAAGACCTTTCTTGTCTCTAGAACACTGTGCACAACATGCTAGTCAATGCATGACACTATCAGTCGGATTCAGGAATATTAATGCCGCATCAAGGGCACTTGGGACTCGGATAGCAGCGGGAACTCCACCAATGACTATGGGGTTCTCAGTAAATTGGAAGGATGAACTTATATCCCCGACTCCAACAATAGGAGAGGGACTGGGGACCTTGAGTATTTTCGGTCCAGTTCCACTTTCATGGGGTTTAGGAGGTTTTTTCACATCAGGGAACTATCCGATGACAAGAGAGGAATAGCTTCATAATGGTACCACTGACTATTATACATAATTAGTTATGGGGGCCTTTAGGGACTTGTCCTTACTAAGGTAGGGAGCATCCACCACAAACTAACCCCACGTGACTCAAGTGTAACATGCCTTAATTTGGTAGTAATTCTTGATGTGAATACATAAAAAATGCCTCGAAATTCATCAATGTATATGTCGCCTACCATGATTTTCAGGAGACCTGATCTAAAATGATATTGACCTATCAAAGTTATCATTAACAAAAATTTGAAGATGGAGTTCCAGACATAAGGTACTCACTCAACATGTCAGGTTGTGTCAGGTTGCATTAGGTCACATCAGGTCATGTCTGGACACTTTCAATGCCTCTGAAAAAGAAATGGCTCAAGAAATGTGCCAGAACCTGGCAGGAAGTGGCCTGAAGAGGACTGCCGAGAGTTGTTCACGCAAAAGAATAGAAAGAAGTGGGAAGTACTTAGGACCCAGTAACTCAATAGGGGTCGCAGAGTCCTCCCAGAGTGTTATGAAAGATATGAGAAAGCCATTTAGAGTAATATGGGTTATTGGAAACCCCTAATGGCAACACTTCCTTTCAAAAGTATGAAGTTGAAGTTGAAGTGGGCCATTGCTGCGTGTGGCAGATACGAGGCCAGGTTTTTGACTGCTGTGATGAAGCGGCCCGACTCTGAGCGGAATCTTCTGTGTTTGAGTCCAAATGGGGATGGCACATGGTTTCGACACAGCCACCTGCTGCAAGCTCAAGTTTAGTAAGGACGAGTCCTTCGTAAACTCCGGCCTCGTAATATACTTACAAGTTACTGCTGGTTAGTGCTGCAACGGCTAGGTGCGGCTCGGCTCAGCTCAGCTCCAGTCAGCTACAGCTTGTATTAGCTTGTTGAGCCAATTTAATCATATGGCTAGGCTCAAGCTGTGGCTTGAGCTGATAATTTCCCAGTTTTTTCATGATCTGATTTCTGGGTCTATCGATACTAAATATAGCTTATTATATAGAGAGTTTGCGCAGTGCCAACCGCTGCCACGTGTGGCTTATATAACTGTGCACAAGTGGTTGGCTGTTGTTTGTGCGCACTGCGCAAGCCACCATTCCTTCCTTTGTATACTATGGGTCATGAATTGAGTTCTAACACATTTTCTCAACAGAAATCTTCTTCTTGTAAACATTTATTCTGCTCTCAACACCTCAATAAGTGCCCTCCAAGCTCCCAGCTCCCCTAAGCTGTTAACAAAATTGACACATGACCATGTCATCAAGTGGTGACACTGACAGCCAACTGCTCGTGCATGGTTATACTAGTACAAGGTGCCGGCATGTGGCAGAGCCCACTACTCGGCCAAGTTTGCGTCGACCTTTTTTTATTCTATATACATTTCACATATTTTGCAGCTAGCACTATGAGGGAATCTACCATTGGTTTGGTTTTTCTTCTAGGAGCAACAAGAGAGCAGTGACTGTACAGGGAGCGGTAACAAAGCAACCTGAGTAGCAAGGAAAAAGGAACTAGGTAATAGCAGCCACTATGTAGCAAATTGTTCACTATGTAATGACAAATCCCGTTCTTCAAAGCGATACAATAGCAAAACGCAACCAAATGTCGAGAACAAGAAACAAAATACGACTGGGGGTATGGCTGCAAGGGCCAAACCTTTATATTACAGTTTGCAGGAATCACGATATCATTCAAAATTATTAGAAAACTTTAGTTACAACTATTCTCAGTACATAAGGCCAAGTTATGTATCGAGTCTCGAGAACAACAGTGCATGCATGGATGCACAGAGACAGAGTAGAGCAAAAAGAAATTCAGATTACCCCAGTAAACTACCCACTACTGTACAATGCTACGTGCGTTGTGTTGACGATGATGACATTAAGAGATAATACCCATAAACAAATACAAAAAAAATACCAGCGGCGATAGTAAACATGTAAATGCCATACCCTGCCAGGTTGCATTTCAACATAAAGTAGTTCACGGTCGATCCAACAGTCATGGCGATGGAGACTTGGGGAACGACAAAGGTTATTTTTTTTTTTTCAAAAAAATAGTTTGAAACAATGAACAAACAAAAAGTCCTGAAGGAAAAAACACGCGACCACTGAACCACAGAACTGAGCGATGAACTGATTTCTAGGCTTAACTCTGGGCAAGTAACCAGTCTTTAAGTTACCCGTCATATCAGAAGCCTGAGCTGCAGCACCGGTAGATCGGTCGACACCAGCAGCAAGCATCATTTATGTTGGTGCCTTTGGACAAGCAAGGGAATGAGGCCCAAGAGGATGTCAGCAAAGAAGTAGAGCAACAAGATGAGAGTACTAGGCCAGAGGAGCTAGTAGCAAGGGGAAGGGGTGTTATCTGAGTCAGTTTTGCCAAAGGGTAGACCGTTCTTCACGAGAGAAGGGGCAACTAGAAAGGCAAGCGAATCAGTAAAAAAAAAGTATTGATTCGAAGATATTTTGCTCACCGATACCATATGCAAGGATAGATCCACCAACTGGATAGGTAATAATGAGCGATTTGATTCGTATTTCAAGGAAGCATGAACAAAACTCACAGAAAATCCAACTAGCGTTCAATCCACTTAGCATGCCTGCACCATAGAAAGCGGGGGTGACTTTGAAAAAAATAATAATTAATCACGGCTTAAAAGAATGTAAAAAAGCCACCTACACTCGATACGATACAAAGTCTAGCCAATATACCAGTCATAAACCTAGACCTTTTGAATTAAGACTTACAGCTTTTCTTTGGAAATAGTGAACTGAACACTCACAACACCAGGGGGTAGCCACTGGCTATCTTTAAACAAGAAACAGATCGCAAAAGTGTAAAGCAGTGAGTGACTTCTTTGCAATGATAGCACTGGATTTGCCACTGTGCAGGGAATGAATAGTGTAAGCCTAGGGAGGAAGGTTAGCTTCATCCAGGGGGTTAAAGGTATAGGGAAAGAACATACGGTGGCAGCGGGTGGCAACAGGAATAGGGAAAGTAAGTTTCTGATGCACAATATAGTATTTACACAGAAGGAAAAGGGCAGGAAGTATTAATTAGAAATCCAACCCCCAGCTTGGATGACTGATGAGAAATGCAAAATTAGATTGGAATGGCTACCTGGTACCGCCTGATAAGAAGACTCAAAGAGGTCGGAGGAACTAGGGACGACAGGATAGTCAAAGACCACAAGATGGGGTTGAGCCACGAGCGAGACCTGTACTGTTGCAAATAGAAAGGACATGGGTGGGCAGAGAATGCAACGACACAAATCATTCAGCTTTTCTGCCTTGGGTTCAAACCCCGAACGACCAAAGTAGATGCATCGGCATCTGCTGCCACAGGACCGAGTCAGGAGGTCACAGACCAGGCCAGACGAGCTACTTACCGGAAACTGAAGAGTCCACTTCAGTCTGCCTCAGTTTGTGTCATAGTCGGAGTCCGAGTGCAGGTCCATAGGCATAAAAGAGTCTAGTAGGTACACTAGGGGCAGACATGTAGTCAGTATGGTCTTGTTGTGATGTATAAGGTAACGCCAGGTTCTAGTTTTGAGTCTCAATCGATGACAGCTCCTCTCGACCCAAAAGAGCCCACGTGTCATAAATCATTTTCTTTTTAACAAACCCTTAGATACTCGTTTACGAGTAGCGGGAAAGAATCACTGGCCGCTGGTGGCCGCAAAAGCAGCGAATTAAATCGGTATGGTTGGTAGTTTTTGTATCTGTTTCCTCAACCAATCGCCACCGCTTGCCCAGGTCACACATTGAACGGAGGCCGAGGAGGGCAACCGGGAACTAGACCGACCGATAGAGGCTTATAAATAATCACGTGCCGGAAACATGATAAATGACGTTTTTACATTTTCTTTTGAACAAACCCTTAGATACTCGTAAACGAGTAGCGGGAATAAGCCACACGTGGCAGTGGTTGGCGCTGCGCAAACTCTCTAATGTGATCATGCATAAAAATACTAATCCAGTAGTGCCGCTGACGTGGCATCCTCAACTCTGACTGATCCACACCAAGGGTGGTCAAAAATTTTATTTTTTTACACAATGTCGAAAAATTTTTTAAGGACCTTTGCCGCTCGACCGACCGACCGCTCCTTCCATATCTGGAAGGAGGTTCCCATGACTAAGCAAACCCGGCTTCTCGGAATGAGATTTTTGGTCACACAACAAGAAGTCAACAATGAACCTTCGAGAGGAAATGGGTATTCGCATGTCCATTGATGACAGGAATCCATGTTGGACCAGGATTGGGCCATACATTATTGAGTAAAATGATATGTACATGTAGCTTACTGTGGTAGCACAAAAGAATAAGTTGAAAAAATTCATTGGCTACTCTTACCTTTAGTTAAATATTGGCTCAGTACTAGCTCCGCATTGGAAAAGAATTTTCAAATGTACGAAAAAGACAAAACCAAATAGAAGCTACAGGACTTGAGTAGGACTTGAGCAGATGTTTTTTGTGAACTTGAGAAAAACGGTATAAAATTTACGGTCAATAGAATTGACCCATAGGTCATCCCAACACGGCGGCAACTACTGACTCAAAGCTGGATTTAGAGTTTTTTTTTACGGGTCTTCAATTCTCTCTATATTTACAATCCAAAATACATCAGTCTGGGTGACGTGTGGCCCAAAAATCTTGACCCTCCAAAATTTTTTAGTGACCTCGAGCGCTCGACCGACCGACCGCCGGAGTGTGCCGGTCCACAATGCCGGACCACCCTTGATCCACACTTGTCTCAAAATTCAAATATTACACATGTAATGTATGTAGATCTTGTTTCTATTAATGTTTTAGAAACCACTAATCCTACATTGATGCCCTCATATCATGAACATGTACTAAACATTATTATACTTAGTTTCTTATTGTGTATGCCAGAATGGCCAAACTCAGCTGTGAAGTGCATCAAAAATCCTGGCTGTCAGTTTTCTGCTTTCACTTGAATAAAGAGTTTGTTTTTTTAAAGCATTACCTAGGAAAAAAACACTGGTGACAGTCATTGTAATTAGTACCTCAGCTACTTTCAGTGACCTGTCATGAAGGAAGATTTGCACACTGGCATGTACAAGGCCAAATCAAAGGTGATGATAAGATCTACCTAAAAGGTCTAGCTCCAACAATGATAAAATTAACAACATGCCAAATGGTCTAACCCCAATCACCTATGCAGCTTGGGTTAAGTAAAGACAAGTCTTTCCCTCAGTTGGCCTCATGATTGGTGGGACATATCAAAGAAAAATTTTGGACTTACAGGCTGCAATATTCAACTGCAAGCTGGAAATTTCAAGTGACTACAGATACAAACCGGGAAGCAAAACACGTAAGCTAGCTTTTTTGCATTTCCTGGCTGCAAAATTAGATATCATGCAAAACTGTTTTTTTATACAAAATCTATGTGTTGTGCTGTACAAAGTAAAAAAAAGGGTTTGCTCAAAATCAGCTTGTTTTGAGCTCACAATTGAGCAATACTTTTTTTGCCGAAAATGAGCTAAAACCGGGAAGTGAAACACACAGTTTCTGATTTCTGAAGGTGTTGGACACTGGTGATACCCACATATATCTTTGAAGACCAGCATAAATCTCCTGTAGACTTCTTCGCATTATTGGTTAATGCATGCTCTGTTCTTAAAAGTTTACTTTTTGCATTTTTAGGGGCAAAATACAAAATCTGCCATCTTGTACGCATGTGAGGCACTTGAACCTACGAAAAGTTATACACAACATAATGGTATCTAGATGCATATATTAACCCTTTCAGCTTGTTCTATGTTGGGGTAAATTCTCAGTGTTTTGCTTCTGTGTCATGTTTCACTTCCCGGTTTCCATCTGTATGTACTTTTTCTTTGCGGCCATGGATACAGTATGATTCTGTGCTCAGGGTTGGTAAAGTAAGTATTCTTGTCTTTGTGCAGGTCCTCCTTCCTCTGTGTGTTGGATCAACTCATCAACCCTCAAGCCATTGAATAATTTGAATTAATCACTGCATCTGTCCCAAAAAATATACTTCAGTATAATATAAACTAAGGTACACACACTTAACAAGTACTTTCATTGCCCATACCAGACAAAAATAAAAAACGTGACTGTGGTTCACAAAAACGTGACTGTGGTGTGAACCACAGTGTGCCATGGTGTGTTATGGTGCATCAAGCTCACTGTGGTTCAGCATTAATGTGAACCCATGCTGAACCACACTGATTTTTTGACTCTTTGTCATAGTGCACCTGGGTGCATGCAAGAAATTTTCCAATGTCACTGCCATATCATGGTTCACCATGGTTCACACCACACTAGTGTTGCAACAGCTAGGCGCGGCTCGGCTAGGCTCGGCTTTCAGTCGGCTACAGCTTAATTGGCTCGCCAAGCCGATTTAATCATGTGGCTCGGCTCATCACACAGCTGGCTAGGCTCAAGCCACGGCTTGAGCCGTCAATTCTCTCAATTTCTCAATGCGTTATTTTCTGAGCTTTTTAGTCTTAAATACAACTAAGTGTAGTGTGATCATGAATAAAATTATATTGAAATGATTTTTAAATGGGCTTGGAACTTAAAAAGTCGCTAAAAAGGCTTTGAGTAGGACGTGATGAGACTTGGCGTGACGTGGCGTCATGCTACGTCACAGGGAAATTACCGATTACCGTTCAATTGTTATTAACTCCGGCTTGAGCCAGCTGAAGCGGCTTGAAAGCCTAGCCATGAGCCGCGCCGATGATTTTGAGCCACTCAGCCGATCACATGCAGTGGCTAGCAATTTTTAGGCTCGGCTAGGCTCAAGCTGCGGCTCCGAGCCGCGCCGTTGCAACACTACACCACACTCTTTTTTCGATTTGGTGCACCTGGGTGCATGCAAAAAAAATTTTAATGTCACTGCCATATCATGGTTCACAATCAGTAGTGTTCCAATGGCGCGGCTGAAGCCGGCTAAAAAAGCAGGCTAGAGCAAAGCTGTGACAAGCCAAGCCATTTATTCGGCTTGTTGGCTTTTATAATATCATACTCACTTGGCTTGGCTAACAAGCTGGCTTGAAGCAGCTAGAGCCAAATATATAATTAATATGAGTTTCTTACCAAATGAAGAAAATTATATGGACAAAAATTGTGTGACTGGCAAATATCTTAACAAAGTGTCACAGGAAAGTTATGGGAGATCTCGGGTAGTGTTCCAACAGCGTGGCTAAAGCCGGCTAAAAAAAAAAGCTGTGACAAGCAAAGCCATTTATTCGGCTTGTCGGCTTTCTTAATAAGATATCCGCTTGGCTTGGCTCGCAAGCTGGCTTGAAGCAGCTAGAGCCAAATATGTGTTTATTACGAGAAAAAGAAAATTACATATAAAAAAATGGGTGACCAGCAAAAATTTTAATGGAGAGCCGTAGAAAATTTATTGGAGATCTCGTGTAAGACCTACCTCAATGGCTTTAGCTGATGGCTAAGCTCCAGCCAGCCGAGCCGAGCCATAGCTGAACATTTAATTTGGCTAGGCAAGCCATAACATGACCAAGCCAGCCCTAGCCAAGCCAAGCCTAGCTGAGCTGAGCCATTGGAACACTAATCTCAGGTAAGACGTCAACAACTTTAGCTGATGGCTAAGCTCAAGCCAGCCGAGCCAAGCCATAGCTGAACACCTTAACCCAGCTAGGCAAGCCATAATATAACCAAGCCAGCCTTAGGAGCCAAGCCTAGCCGAGCCAAGCCTAGTCAAGCCAAGCCGTTGGAACACTAACAATCAGTGAGTTAATTCTATTACTATGACGATATTGCACAATCACAAAGAGAATATCTGATGTTTTGTAGAATAATACCTCCGATATCCAGTTCTAACTGTATCAATCACTAAACTAGAGATTATAATCCTGGGACCATTTTCCTGATTCAGAGTGAGTGTCATTGATAAACATGATAGGTTCACATGAATGTCAGTGAGCCACAATGCAATGAACCACAGTGAACCACAGTGAGCTATGAACTACGGTGAGATTTAACAATAGTGTTCAAGAACTTGTAGGTTCACTATGGTGAACCATGGTGCACTTTGAATTATGCACAATTTTTATGCAGCCAAGACTACTGTACAATTTCGATCAATTCGCGCGTCACGCATCACGCGCCATTTTCAAAAACCCCGCCATTATTTTTCTTTCGACTTTTCGGATTTTTTGAGATTTATCAAAACCGAAAAAATCACCACTTTTGAGCGAATTGATCGAAATCGTACGGTATAGTTATTTTGAATGGGTGCATCATGGTGAACTTATTTGAACCATAATGGTTCATACATGGTGTACTTTAATGAACCATGATGAATGTGCCATGGTGCACCATTATTTTTCTCCTTTTTGCCTCTTTTTTCGGCTTTTTTTTTTATTTAAAAACAAAAAAAAAAAGATCACGTGGGTTAAAAATTGTTAAAAAGGGTAAAAAAACAACCCTTAAGTTCCTGAGACCCCCCTGTTTCAAACCGGTCAAAAACTCCGAGCGAGTTTTTTACTCAACGCTACTGCTGTGTCAAAAGTCAGGTGACGGGATTCTGAGCCTACCGGTACAAGTACAAAGTATTCGTTGCCTTCCAGAACAAACATGACCAATTAGTGCCACTGCTGAGTCAAGGTCAACCGTTTTTAGTGACTTGGCCACAACTGTGTCTTGGTTTCCTTTTTGGGGTCACCTTCCTCCTTTACGGCAGGGCTGGTATGCACTTTCCTCGACGTGATGCATTTTCTTTAAGTTCTTCAGCTCGGTCAAAAAACGCAATGGAAAATCAGCCTATTGTCCAATGGATGGAACTCATTTTTTTGTTGCGTTTTTCGAACAGACCGAAAAATGTGATGAAATGACAACATGTTACAATGTCATGTTTCCCCATGAGGCTGCACACCAGCCGCTGTGAGCTTTTCACTCTCATTCCTTGCTCTCGCTTTTATGGATTAACTTAAGGTATTTTTCGCGATGTTGTTCTTTGGAGATGTGGACTGGGATCTCTACAAAAACCCTCGACTTCCGGAGCATATAGAGGGATACTGTTTACAATGTTCGCGGTTTGATGCTCTCGAGTCTTTCAATCTTAATAACAAAATGTTGTTTATCTTTCCTTCCCAGACTTTGGGGTGGGACGAGGAATGTAGCAAAGTGTGTGCTAGTATGTGTGTACATATTTACACATTTACGATTCAATCAGAGGTCTCTTCAATAATCTACTTCTGCTAGTGATTTGTTTTAAAAACTCAATTGAAATATACCCTGCTACGTGTACACCACTACTTATTTCTCGATGCTTCATTTAATTCCATTCCTCATTAACCGATCCATCATATATGTCAATGAGTACTTGAAATTGGTGCCAGCTAGAATTTGATTCCGATTATTTTGATTGGAGGATATAAGGACTCAAGGATGTGGTTGAAAGGCCAAGGTTATATCATAATATATGATACTGGAGGAGAAAGAAGAGGATCCGGAACCTTCAACCTGCGACGGGGACCTATTCCGTGTATATGATCGAACAATTTTTGATGGTCCTCTATCGACTATCATTTATGCGGCTGTTACAGTACTTTTCTTGCCTTTTTGATTTCCGTTTCGTTGGAAACGTCTACATAGGCTATGAACGGGATTGATTATACCGCCCTTCTCTCTTGATCTTTGGTCCGGCAAAACAGGTTCTATGGCTTCTGGAGATCATTTCATTCAGATAACAATTGCAAGAGCAAACTGAAATGGAAAGGATTCGCTAGGTCCTGGAAAGCAACGTCGATCCGGATCCGTATGTCACTAGTTAAGATCCCGCCCTTCGGCTGGTAGTACCCTAAACCACTAACAAGCAGGACGTCCAAAAGTGTCTATAGGCTACAGGCTTACAGCTTGACTGGTAACAGCCGCGTGCCCAGTGGTGTGCTTAATCAGCTCGGCAATTACCGGGCATAAGAAATTACAAATTTTTTTTACATTTCTTCGTCAGCGGCTGTGCAGCGCTAAACCGCGTCTTTCTTCTGTTCCCCTACCATGTCTGACCCCAACAACCTCGTCATCAAGAAGAGACGTCTTCAAAATGCTTGCGACGAGTGTCGGAAACGGAAGAGTCAGTGTTTATTCATGTTTTTTCATGGAAGGAACTGGGCAGTTCTGACGAGATGTCTTTGGGGTTTACATAGTGAAATGTGAGTACTTGAGTTGTCCCCTCGGTCGTATGTGGATTTGTAATGACTTTTTTTCTTTCTCGTGAAGGTGACAGCGCGAACATGGCAGGAAATATATGCTCGAACTGTATTGCCTTTCAATGTGATTGTACTCATGTGTTAGCTAATTCGAGGAAGGTGCGTGTGCCTATTTTCGTTTCCCCGGGTTCTGAACAACACACCCCTTCCCCCCACAGAAACGAGGTCCTCCTAAAGGGTGCGTCCGTTATAGTTTTTTCCCCGCTCGATATAATATCTCACATCTTACTCCTAGCCAACCAAAGGGCAAACGGACCATAGGAGGCCTAGTTTCCGCTATCCTTTCGCCATACAAGACCTATACTGTACCCGAAGACCCAGCGAGCGTCAAAGAGGTCCTCGTCGACTTGGCGTCTCATATCAAAGCTTTGGAAGAAGAGTTGGAAGAACTGCGTTCCCTAAGAGACAGGTCGTCTCCTACCGATCATACCCACTCTTCCGTATCCCCCGGTCCATCGCTCCAATCCCATCCTTCTTCTCCTCCTCCTCCGAGTAGTATCATCCCTGCTTCTTCGACGACGACGGCTCGAAACCCTTTCGCTGTATCGACGTCTCCTCCTGTACGCGAAGCTTCAGTAGAGGAAGGGTTGAGTGGGATGCTGAAACGTCTCGTGTTGGATCATCAGGGTGGAGAGATCGTTAACGGCGACGGCGACGGCGGGGGTGGGGGTGGTGGGGAATCGGGTACTGTTGGATACGTCAACACCAACACCAACACCTACAATTCGGTACAAGTTCCGGTAGAGACGAAGGAAAAAGACGAAAAGACGAAAAATGTTTTGTTCAGACAATGTGCATCGAGTTTCATGAAGGAAGGGTTACCTAGTAAATCGTTGAGGAGACCAGAAGTTTGGACTGTTTATCCGGTGAGCGTCTTCTCTCTCTCTCTCTCCCAAAACAACGTTTCACTTTTTTTTTTTTCGAGTATGTAACGGTCCCAACTTATTTCTTCTTCTTCTTCTTCTTTCTTTCTTTCTTCTTTAGTGGCAAATCATCCCAGAAGACCCCCTCCCCCCCCTCCACTTCCCCGACCCCGACCTAATCCTAACCCTAATCGACCTCTACTTCACCCACATCAACCTCTTCCTCCCACTCTTCCATCGTCCCACTTTCGATAGACACGTCCTCTCGGGCTTACATCACCGCGATCGCCAATTTGGTCAGGTCCTGTTGGCGGTATGTGCGACAGGCGCTAGGTATTCGGATGATCCTAGAGTTTACTACTACGATGATGACACGACGAGGAAGGGGAACGAGTTTAGTGTGGGTTGGAAATGGTTTAGACAGATCAAGTTGGTTAAGAATAACTTGACTAGTCCGCCTAGTCTTTTTGATTTGCAGTTATGTGTGGTGCGTTTTTGTATTTTTCTTTCTTGAACCTTTCTTTTCCTTTTTCCACAACTCAACTACTCCCTTCTTTTATCTAGGTAGCAGTCATGTTCCTGCAAAGCACCTCAACACCCGAAGCCTGTTGGATCCTCTCCAGTCTCGGTATCCGTTACGCTCAAGACGTCGGTGCTCATCGACGCCGATTCGGCGAGCCGACGGTAGAGTCTGAACTGTGGAAGAGAGCGTTTTGGGCTCTGTATATCTTGGATGCGTTCGTTAGTGCTTTTATGGGTAGGCCTAGGGCTACTTCTGCTGATGAGTGAGTTTTTTTGTTTTGATAATTTGATCAATCAATATAATAGTTCGTTTACTCATTCCGGGATGATTTTTGCGTTTTTCTAAATCTCAAATTCTTGGCCCCATATCTAATGTTTTTTTTTGTTATAAGCTTCGACGTAGACCTACCTATCGAGTGCGACGACGAATACTGGGAGACGGAGGATCCTGAACAGGCGTTTAAGCAACCCCCTGGAGGGAAACCTTCGTATATGTCTGCTTGGATCACGTTTGTCAAGTTGTTGGATATTATGAGTATTGCTCAGCGTACGATAGTAGGTGTCTTTCTTTTCTTTTTGCTGTTGGAACTGACGTCGTTTGATTGTTTGTGCACACGCACATGGCAGTACGCCGTACGCCGATCCGACTTTTGGACTGCTATGGGTATGTCTGGACCTGAGTGGAACGAGAAGGTTGTTTCGGAGTTGGATTCGTTGTTGAATAATTGGATCGATTCTGTTCCTGATCATTGTAAGTACCACATATCATCTCGTCATACCTCTTTTTTTTTTTTCTCTCTCTCTCTCTCTTGCCAAAAAATTCGGTCAGCCTAAGCTAACTGCACTCTGTGCGAATTCCACACATCTGTAATCCTTATCACTTCACACACACACACACACAACAAACAAGTGAGATGGGATCCAAACCTCGAAGACCGAGTATTCTTCGACCAATCCGTCATGCTCTACACCTCTTATTACTGGGTCCAAATGGTCGTTCACAGGCCGTTCATACCTAAACCTGGATCGACGTCGTCCAAGTTGAGTTTCCCGTCGATAGCGATCTGTGCGAACGCTGCTAGGTCGTGTTGTCATGTGATGGAGGTTCAGCAGAAGAAGGGGTGGTTTTTGACGATGCCTAATGTTATGGTGAGTGTTTTTTTTTGTTGTTCTTCTGTTTTTTTGTTTTTTTTTTTGGTTTCTTTGTTCCTTGGCTTTTGCTGTAGGACTCTCGAAAGAAAGGAATTTCGTTGTTGACACTCCGCTTTGGGATTAGATGGCGTTGTACGATTCTGCTGTGGTGTTGTTGTTGAACGCTTGGAGAGGAAAGGCGTTCGGGACTTCGGTGGATATAAATAAAGAGATGATGGATGTGTATAAAGGTATGACTATGATTCGGACGTACGAAAAGAGGTGTGTTATCAAAGAAAAAAATAATTATAACCTGGAATCTCGACTTTTTGTGAGCTGATTGACGGTTCTTTCAGGTGGCAATCTGGAGGAACGTACACGTGAGTGGATTGACACTTGGGTTCCGAGATTTTAGAATGATCTGGGCTGATTTTTTTCTTTCGCTTCTTTTCTTAGCGATGTCCTTCGAGAACTGATCAATATCACCAACGTCCATGATGGGATATCGAACCCAATCTCTCGTCACTCTTTGAAACGACCAAGAGACTCCGAAGTACCCACACCCACGCCCTCTTCTACTATGCCCAATAATTCGAATACGGTTGATCCTCATCAACCGCCTACTGCGACGACCTTCGAAACTACTACTAGGGAAATCGCTGGATTCAATCGCGTAGCAGGTTCTATGGACATGGACGCTCAACATTCACCACAATCTGTCAACGGTAGTATACCTGACCTCCAGAATCACAACAACAACCACCATCATCACGACAACATCAATAACAATAACAATAACAATCACGACACCAGCGACGCTCCGTTATTCAATCTCCCTATGTACAGTGCCGAACTGGGTAGTCTCCCCCTACACGAGTCGTTTGATCCTTTCCAAGGTCGACCTTCTACAACTACGACTACGACCGACGCTGAATCGACGACTGATGATTGGATCGTTAATGCGATGATGGGTATGGGTTACGTTCAACAACAGTCTGACGATGGTTATTCTTCTTGGTCTTCGAGTGCACCTGTACCTGGTGGAGTTCAATTGGATCCGACGACGGCAGCAGCAGCGGGAGCAGCAGCGGTGGTGGTGGGGGATCATGTCGTTCAGACTCAGCCGTATTCTCAGCAGCAAGAAGGGTATCCTCCTCCTCCTCCGTATGGTGCTCAACAGATGGGAGATTCCGCTGCTCCAGATGCGGTTTTGTATGGGGCAGGAGGAGGAGGAGGAGGTCATGTGAACGGGAACGGGAATGTGAACGTAGTGAATGGTCACCATGGTCACGGTGGGGACTATGGTCAACTCCAGGAATCGCATTATACGAGGCATATTATAGCGGAGTCGTTGTATTCTGCGTTGCATATGTCTGGTAAGAGCTATGTCTTTTTTTTTTCTTCACCTTTTACTTTACCTTTCTTTTCTTTTTCGATTGTTCGATATTTGCTCTTGACTGATGCGCACCTTCCATGACTGGCGTTTTTTAGCTCCTGGCCAGGTGGAAATAATCAATAATCCACCGGTATCAGAAGATGTTCAAGGGTACGATAAGTGAGTGTTGGATCTTTAACCGCTAACAACTCGAAGGACTTTGCTGACCTGTTTTCTCCAGCGTCAATTTGCAAGATTGGGACAAGTACATGGCGAATGTGGATCAGATGTTGTATGCCATGAACAATGCTGTTCCTGTACCGGTGCAACATGACGTTTGGCAGTGAGAGTGAGGACTTGCTTCTGTTTCTTTTCTTTTACCTTTCTTTTTCTGTTTTCTGTTTTCTTTCTTTTCCTTTTGTTTTTAGTGCGAAATCAACGAGTGCGAATATGTATCTATCTACATAGTATAGTTTTAGTAATTATATATTATCAGGTTTTGTTTTGGGTTTTGTATATTTGGAATTGTAGTCTGTATCTATATAGAAGTGATAAGGCTTTACTCTCAGTAAACCACGAATATGAGGTCAACTGTAAGATCAAGAAAAGTGTACCTGAGTCAGGTCCACACTAATAACACCTACCTTGAACCTTCGACCACGGCGTCAAGTATATGATGCACCGAATGTTATGCCAAATCAAACTAATTACTAAACACCCAGATAGACCGGCCGAGCAATTCAAGGGAAGCCGCCTGAGATTGTTGGCCGAAACCACGCGTTAAGCTGCCGACCACGTCATCAGTCGAGTCTGTTGGTGGCAGTGCCGCTGGACCTTCTTAAGTACTTAAAACTGAAAACTTCATTATGCAATTCCGCGCGCTTTCTTCATGCCCTTTGGTTTGTCTAAACGCGCATTAGCTGCTGCCTTTGTGATCATCCTCCCCTCCGCACTCTACTACTACAACTCCCAAATGCCACCTCTCTCCTCCATCCGCGCTTCCAACTCCGCTGTCCTAAACTCGACTTCCTCTATTCCCACCGCCGTTTTCGTAGGCGGCACTTCTGGTATAGGTCAAGGCATAGCCGAAGCCTTTGCTCATCACACCAAAGGCAACGCTCGCATCTTCATCCTCGGTCGAAACAAACAAGCAGCCGAAACTATCCTGTCCGGATTCCCGAAACCTTCCTCACCCGAAGCTGAACATCAATTCTTGGAATGTGACGTTTCGTTGATGAAGAACGTCCAAAAGGCGACGCAAGAGCTGCGTGAGAAGCACGGAGTTGACAAAGTCAACTATCTCGTCATGTCTCAAGGTTACTTCTCCGTCGCTGGGTATACAGAGACGGAAGAAGGGTTGGACAAGAAAATGGCTGTGCATTATTATTCGAGGTATAAATTTATCGAGGAACTACTTCCGTCATTGTTGAAAGCCAAAGAAGAAGGCGAAGAGGCGAAAGTTTTGGCTGTTTTAGCAGCGGGACATGGTGGAAATATCGACAGAGAAGACCTCGGATTTAAAAAGAGTTACTCTACTACCAAACTTGGAATTCAGACTCCTACATATAACGATCTGATGCTTGAGGTTCGCATTGTTTTTCCCCCAACCCTCCCCCTCCCTTCCCCCTATATGGTTTCTCCATTTGCCAATATACTGATGATTGTTATCTTCCTTTTTTTCTGTAGGGATTCGCCGCTCGCAACCCCACCCTGACATTCGGACACGCTTACCCCGGATTCGTACGCACCAATCTCGGAAACGCCAAAGATTCACCTCTCTGGATGAAAGCCTCCGTGAAACTCGTCGTCGCGCTCACCTACCCTCTCTCTGTCTCCGTTAGAGATTGCGGAGAATACTTGCTCCATGGAATATTGGAAACGATGAGGACCCCTGGAGCTTGGAGGATCACGAACGATGGATCGGATTTGGGAAAGAAGAAATATTATGGTTCGGATGAGGACAGAAAGGCTTTATGGGAACATACGGTTGAAGTTACGAAAGTGAAGTGAAGGTGTAACATAGTTGGGTTTTTTACGGTTCTTCACTCTCATAAACTCGTTTGTGGCACGTCGTTATCTTCCACTGGTATATGTCTCCATGTTACCAATTTCTTCTTCCAGTCCCATCCTCTTCTTCCAGTTCCGGTTCCTTTTGCTCCAGTTTTCCACCGTTCCGTGAGATTCTCTGCCCGTTTCTCTCCGGCATTGATCTTGTTGATCACCCCTAATTCTAACCTCTCCTCTATATCAATTTTGATATTAAACTCCCCGCGCTGTAAATGGGTCCGATTTTCAATAGTGGCAATGTGTAACGGTTAGCATTCAGTTCTCACGGTTGTTATCTTATCTGTCCCCTTTTGGTCTTACCTACCTACCGTACATATATAAGAGCTATGTTTTGTATCGTATCGGTAGCTCTCTTGGAATCTACTTGCAGTTTACCCAGTCATTCCGAGCGCTCTTAAACTCCCCCAACCTCTCTCTCGTGTGATATCACTGCGGCTACCCGCGCTGGTGTTACATATTTTTTGACTTCAACAACTGCTCTTCTCTCCTCTCTAAAAAACTCGTGCTCGCTGTGGATCCCCGACTGGTCTGATCAACCGACGGCCCCCACGACAATAACAAAATCACCACCTCAAGAACCATCTCGAGGTATATTTCTTTTACTTCTATTTTCTCTCTCCTCTATTTTACATACCAATGTCGAACATTGTCTCCTCGAGATATAATCTACGACGTGGAGGGCGTCCTCAAGGACCCCCTCCCACAGTTTCCCATAATGAGAATAACCCTAGCCGCTCATCTTCAGGTGATGAACGCCCGCCAACTTTGGTTCCAGCCGACTACATGTATTCAGAAGTCGTTGCTGGACAAAAAAGGACAGCGGATCCTCTTTTGCACACTTATGGCAATCGAGAGAACTTTCAACCAGTCCGCAAGGACGGTGAAGTTAGTGATTCCGGTAGTGAACATCACTCCAACAGTGATGTATCCGGAAGTAATGGTGGGAATGACGATTCCCGCCCTTGGACCCTAGTTACGCGCCGTCGTGCGCATAGCCTTGACAGTAATAACAATGTCAATAAAATTGATTTGAGAAAATTTCAACGTGCACACCCCCGAACTAGTCAGAAAACGGGTGCCCCATTAACTGCTGAACAAACATCAGTTATCCAAAGGGCTGAGAAAAATCTATCCAAGGAGGATAGGCAAAAGATTCGGAAAAGAATGAATCTGGTGAATTCCGCTGATGCCACTAATATCTCGGATATAACTTCAGCAACCACGGATATTGATTCTCGTGGTGAGGGACCTTCCAATAAGAAGGGAAAGGCAGTAGACCCGAGAAATTGGGGAGCCGCTGGATTGAGTGATGAGGAATTAGACATCAATGCTCAACGTCGTGCTTTAGAAGTATATAAAAATTTGAACACTTCCGGGCAACCTGTAGTTCTTGACCCGGAAGTAGATAGTGACTTAGATGTAGTAAAACAACGGGAAGCCTTGAGAAAGCATCCCAAGGCACAGAAAAAACACGACTGTCGTAAATGGAGACGGGTTGTTTCTACCTCTGAATCAGATGTCACATCTGTACCGACCACACGGAGAATTATTATGAGACCATATGTTAAAAAATATCCCCGACCAACAGTTGAGGAGATTCCAGATGAGGAGGACCCTCGTGGATATTATAGGCGTAGTTCTTGTAACTCCGAGAGTAGTGATGATTACTTACCACCAAAACAATCTGGTAGGAAGGTTAATTATCATAAGAGAAACTCTAAGAAAAACTCTAAAACCCGGAGATATGAACGTGCAGGTTCGGAAGCCATGACTGATCAGGTTGAATCTCACATCCGAGATCTAGTAGACCAGCGCCCCCGCAGGGCCAGAATTGTACATTCAAAGCCCACTAATACAATTGATCGAATAGTTCGACCTAATGAATTACTCGCACCAACGAATCACTTGGCTAAATTACTTACCCCATCTAAGAACAAGCGGTCCTACACAGGACGACAGAAGAAGCATAAGGGACACCCTGGGGGATCACCTAGCTCTTCCAGCTCCTCCAGTTCGGACTCTGATTCTTCAGAAAGTAGTGATTCAAATTCAAGTGACTCGGGGTCAGACTCTGATGATTCCTCTAAATCTTCTTTGAATACGGATAAATCATCTGACTTGTCTAACTCCTCTGTGCCCCGACGTAAGCATAACCGTTCAAAAAAGCGGCGCAATAGCCCGGAGCGTCGGAAGCACAAGCGTCGAGCTTACAAGAAAAAGAAGAAAATGACCCTTAAACCGGACCCTCCTGATGTCTACGATGGTGCAGTTGATGTACGAGCATACATCAAATATGTAACTGAAGGAACTGCATATGTACGTGATGGCGGAGTTCCTAGAAACCGTCGTGTGATGAAGCTTTCTAAATTCTTGAAAGGAAAAGCATATGAATTCTATTTGAGTACTGTGGCAAACAATCCATTTGAATGGGATCTACGTACTTTCTTCATTGAATTGTATAATCACTGTTTCCCTATCACTTTCCGCATGGACCAGAGACGGAAGTTGAAAAAATCATTTCAAAATCAGAAATCTGTGCGTGAATATATTTCTGAATTGAATGATTTATTCAACACAGTTGGTTTAATGGATGAGCGAGAAAAGGTTCACAAACTGTGGACTGGTCTCAACAAGAAAATTCAAAAGGGACTCTGGAGGGAAAAATTGAACCCGGAATTTTCATCCTATGAGGAAGTTGAACGTGCCGCAGAGTTGGTAGAAATCATAGAAAATGTGGATACTGGTCCAGAGCCAGGTTCGAAACCGGCTAAGGACAAAACACCAGGTGGCAACTCCAATAGTCAATCCAAAAATTCTGGGAAAGTAAACTCGAAGGAGAAAACTACCAGAACTTCAGAGCAGGGCCAAAGCAAGAATAGCTTCCGAAATTCAAAACCGTCAGGCTCGAAAACTCCGAAAACTCAACGCCGGGAGCTTACCGAGCAAGAGAAAAATGAGTACCGTGCAGAAGGAAAATGTTTCCGATGTGGGAAAGTTGGACACATGTCAAGACAGTGTCCCGATGGTAAAAGCGTTGTTTCATCTACCAATAGTCCTCCGGGGATTGCCAGTAACAATATTGAGCCCAACCTTGAGGAACTACATGACCTCGCAGATACTACAGAAGAAATCACGGATCTGGGTATTCATTTAATGGAAATAAACTTGGACTCGGACTCGGATTATGCAGACATGCCTGACTTGCAGTCTGTAAGCAGCTCTTCTGGATCTGAATTCGAGGTAGTTACTTGCAAATCATGCTCGGATAACACACGGCATGAATATGATATGTGTACTGAGTCAGAGGATGATTCCACTGAATTGAATCTCGTGCTTGATAGCCCTATCAGGAATTTACCTCTGCAATTCTATGAATATGTGGACCCAGAAACTCGTTCTGACTATTGCATGCCATGGATGTATAATTTTCTGAATCATGAGAATTTTGGCCACTCGGATGATTTAGCTCCTAATGCAATTGGAGATATGATTGCTCAACGTGCGAGATATTTACTTGACATCTGTGCACCATATCCCAGCGATGCAGAAGATATCCAGGAACGATCTGGATTGGGAAGATTCATGGTTTATGCTATTAGTGAAACACAATTCCTTATTGAGGATAGCGAATATTGGGGATGTGCCACCAATAACGAGGTCCCTGAATGGGCCTTTGTGAGTAAGGATCAACTAGAAGACCCTACTTTCTCCCTACCAAAATGGTATGCATTGGAACGTGCTAAATTGAGTGGAATCGATAGCTTGAATGAAGCTGTAATTGGCTGTTTCGATGTTCCAATGGGAAATGCATACCTAGAGGGCGCAGAGTGGTGTCTTGACCGTGGAAAAAATTACCCGGGCGATCCTGAAGGACAAGACAACCTTGGCCGATTCAATGTATCCAAGCTCGATAATAATATCTACCTAGTATTGGATAATGCGAGGGGATTTACTGTCGAACTTCCAGCCAAACTTTTACAGAATTACCGCTTTGATCTAATTCGATGGCATAAGCGTAATCTTGCCAAAAGATACCGGAAATTACGGATGCATATCACAGAGATCACTAGCGCAGATGATGCCTCTATATTTGGATGTCTGTTTGAGTCTTTCGAGGACTCTCAATTACAAGAAGATATGTATCAGTTGAATAGTTACCTTGATAATATGGAGCAAGGACATTATTTAATTGAGAACAGGGATTGGTTCCCAATTCAAATCAACGCTGTTCAGGTCCAACAAGGTACTTACTCAGCCATACAGCGGAATGCGTCAATGGCAAAGGATTTTTCTCGAAGTATTCCTAAGCCCATTATGATTGTAGTCCGAGTAAATGGACACCCAGCTCGTGCACTGATTGATAGTGGCTCGCTTGGTGATTTCATTTCATCTACATTCGCAGATCAGCTCAAAGTTCCAAAGATGGAACTCACGAAACCCCTACCTTTACAACTGGCAGTCCAAGGATCTAGATCACGAATCAATTGGGGTGTTAAGGTACAATTCCAGTACCAAAGCATATCAGAAACTCGCTACTTTGATGTTGTGAATCTCACAAATTATGATTTGATCCTCGGAACTCCTTGGCTTTTTCAGCATAAGGTCTCGGTGGGATTTAACGACGCAAAAGTTATTATTGGTAGTGTTACATCAGTTCCTATTGTGGGAGAGAATGTATCCAAACTCTCCTCAAGAGCAATGGATTTGTTTGATGATCGGTTGGACACTGTTCGTGAAGAATTGAAACAGTATGCTAAACCCCTATGTCAAAAAGCGAGTGATACTGACCTACCTCCCCTTAGAGCAATAAATCATTCTATTCCTCTCATTGACGAAACCAAAATCTATCCCTGGCGACCTTCCCGATGTCCAGAAATGTTCCGGGAACAATGGGCCGAGAAACGAGATGCCTACATCAAAACTGGTAGGTGGAAACTCACCAGTGCCGGAAATACTGTTCCCATGATGCTAATCCGAAAACCAGGTTCCAATAATTTACGCACTGTAGTGGATCTTCGTGCTCGCAATGCAAACACAAGAAAACTTGCTTCTCCTCTACCTGATATCGAAGGAATCAAGCGCCGATTAGCCCGCTATCGCTACCGTTCAATTATTGATGGACAAGACGCATATGAACAGATCCGTATTGTACCTGAACATGTGGATCGCACTACAGTCACCACCCCTGATGGGAATATGGTGAGTCTGGTTATTCAGCAGGGCGATTGTAATGCCCCAGCAACTTATCAAGCACTCATGAACTATCTGTTTTCAGAGTATATTGGAAGGTTTATGGATGTTTACTTGGATGACATTGTCGTTTATTCTGAGACACTAGAGGATCATGTAAAACATTGCAAAATCATCATTGACATTCTCAAGAAAGAACGGCTGTACCTTAGTGAGAAAAAACTAAACTTCCTGCCGAAAGAACTCAAGGTGTTGGGTTGTATAATTGACGACAATGGCATCCGGATGGATCCAAACAAGGTTGATTCCATACTTAAATGGCCTACACCAACGAATCGGGATCTACTCCGAGGCTTTTTAGGATCAGTAGGTTATTTGGCTGATGATATTGGCAATGTTCGAATCCCAATGGGACCATTAAGTGTGATCACAGGAGATACTGTTCCTTTCCGATGGACACACACAGAACAACGGGCCTTTGAGGATATTAAAAAATTGGTTGATTCATCTCGAAATCATCACCGGGTGCCACTTGATTATTCAAAAAATGCTCCCCCAGTATGGATGGTTACCGATGGATGTGCCACTGGTATTGGGGCAGTAATTTGCCAAGGACAGGATTGGAAAAACGCAAAAATTGCAGCATTCTATTCTGCCAAGCTTAATCCAGCACAGCAGAATTATCCAGTTCATGAGATTGAAATGCTAGCAGGTGTTGAAACAATGCTACGGCACCGTGATATTTTACAGGGTTTGTCATTTACTTGGGTCACCGACCACAAAGGGTTAATTCACTTAGTGAATCAAAAAGACCTATCAGGTCGTCAGGCACGTTGGCTAGAAAAGATATCTGAATTTGACTACAAAATTCAGTATGTACCAGGTACTGAAAATGTCCTCGCCGATGCCCTTTCTCGTATCTACTCAAATGAGCAGCCTGGTACAGTCAGAGCAAGAAGTGAATATACTTATCATGATGTAATTGATAACGACGTTCTACTTGCCCACAATATCACTATGCCGCTCCTTGTTAATAGTGAAGCACAATGCCTTGTTCCAGAACTTTTTGCTGTCACAACTCGAAGTGGCGGACGCCGTGTTGAAACGAGTCGTGAGTTTGCAAAACGAATGAAAGATCGTTTCGTTCTACATGGCCCACGAGAACGAAAGGAGGGTGGGATACCAACTACGGAAAAATCTGTTCCCGAAACTCACCCATCTGATGCAAAAAATCAGTCTCATCCGTCTGAAAATAGCAAAAGTAACGAGGATCAATTTAATCCAGAGCCATCCAAAGATCCTGCTCTGCTTTCAGTACTAGCTGAAGGAAGATCTAAACTAGATCTACTTGCGGTAATTAGAAATAACTACCACAAAGATCCAATGTTTAGCAAAGTTATTGAGAAACCAAAAGATTTCCGTAATTTTGAGGTTGAGAATGGCCTCGTGTTTCTCAAACAGAACAATAAACAGGTCCTGTGTATTCCAAAAATGTTAGTTAATGGAAAAAGCATCAAGGAATATATCATTGATGAGGCTCACTCGCTTCTGGCCCACCTAGGTCCCAAAAAGACTTTGGATTATCTTAGAGACCATGTTTGGTGGAAGGAAATGGTGACCGAAGTCTCCAAATACTGTGAGAGTTGTCATACATGTAAGAGATCAAAGCCGAATAATGCAAGGCCATATGGACTCTTGAACCCGTTACCAGTACCATCATACCCCTGGGAAGCTATTGGCATTGACTTCGTTGGCCCACTTCCCGAATCAAAGGACAGAAATGGAAGTTATGATATGATTACTGTGGTGATTGATCTTCTCACTGGAATGGTACACCTCATCCCTAGCAAAACGACGCACAAAGCAAGACAAATCGCTGAGTTGGTTTTTGCAGAAGTATACAAATATCATGGTCTACCTAAAACCATAGTCAGTGACCGAGACTCATTATTCACCAGTACATTTTGGACACATCTGCATAACCTCATTGGAACAAAACTCAAAATGTCGAGTGCTTATCATCCAGAATCAGATGGCTCTACTGAACGTGCAAATCGTACAGTCACTCAAATGCTCAGGCAATGCATATCAGCTGATCAACGAGATTGGGTCATAAAGTTACCTTCTATAGAGTTTGCAATCAATAGTGCCAAATCTGAGAGCACAGGATATGCGCCGTTCTTTCTGAACAACGGGAGAATGCCGAGATCATTCATTTGGAACTCACCTAGCAAAACAGAATATTCTGGTATTCGGACGTTCCTTCAAAAAATGAAACAGGCTGTCATAGAAGCACACGATAGCATACTGAATGCTAGGGTAAAGCAAACTCGAGATGCTAATCGTCGTCGTCGACCTGCACCCTTCGAAGAGGGAGATTTGGTCTATCTATCAACAAAGAACTTATCTTTCCCAAAAGGGCATGCGAGAAAGTTAGTTCCAAAGTATGTTGGACCATACAAAATTCTAAAGGACTTCGGAAACTCCACTTACAGGTTAGATTTGCCGTCTCGATTGAAACAACGAGGAATCCATGATTCATTCCACGCATCGTTACTTAGGATACATCATGCAAATGATGATCGACTGTTTCCAGGAAGGCTTGAGACGCAAATTGCAGACTTTGGAGAAGGAGATAGTGAATGGGCTGTTGAACGGATACTATCTCACTCCGGTACTAGAATGAATACATTGTTTCAGGTCAAATGGAAATCGGGAGATATAACTTGGTTACCCTATCACCAAATAGACCACTTGGACGCTCTTGGAGACTACCTTGAAGCGGTCGGAGTTACAAACATCTCGGAGTTGACATCTGGAGGGCGCGAGCCTGAATCTGAAGTGGGAATTAGTCTTTCTTCCATATCCTTCGGCTGCCTGCACCCCCGACATGGTGGTCTGAGTAACATAAAAGCCACAAGCCGTTACTGTAGTAGTTTATTTCCCCAAAAATTCCCCCATAAGCTCCCTTCTCTTTCTAAACTCGACTCGCCTCTCTCGTCTTCTGATAACGCTATGTCCACGCCAAATGTTACACTCTCCTGGTTGAAACGTGTTCAAGGAGACCGTGTCGAAATCCACTACCCATCTGGAAGCCGCTATTCTACCTCGTGCGCAGATCTGTATCAGTGCTTGAAAACAGATCGGGCCCTCCGAGCCCCAAATCTTGCTGATCCCCGCTCTGTGGTCCTACCTATCATTTACAACAATGTGGCCACAATGTCCAATGCCGACCCTACTCTCCCATTCAAATTTGCCATGGTTGACTCGCGCCGTAACGTTGTTGTCACCTCTGGTGCCCCGGTTGATTTTGCCGTGTTCCTCCCTTACACCAAATACACCAAAAACTCGAACACCGATGTTCTTGAGCTCGGGTCCGTTCCTCTGGCTAAACAAAAAGCCATCAGCACTCTCTTGTGGCAAAACGTCGGCGTCAAAGCGAAATTAGCGATTGCCCCACGCAAAGGTCCTCAGAATCGCGCTCAGGACCGGAAATCCCGTAACTCCAAAAGGTCCGATTTCTCATCGGGCTCTAACGCTAGCGATATTGGTTCCATGTTGGACTTTCCGTCTATAGATTCATTTCCGCTTGACATGGGCATCAACAATTGGGCCTCAGCTGTGGGCGATGAGCAGCATTCCTTCCTGGCCGATCCCGATGTACCCATGTCCACTCACCCATCCCCAGCCGATGTCATTGCAGCCACTAATCACGAGGATGCCTCCAGCACCACTGCTATTGGCGCAGACCCAGCTTCTCTTCCTGTTGCCACGGCTATTGATAACTCAGCTGATGATTCTCAGGGTAATCTTGACAGCGCAGTGCCCTTGATCATTTGAATGGAAGTGTTATGGTTTACTGATTTGAAGAGTCGGTACAAAAAGGGATCCTGTTGAGGATACCTGGAGGGCGGGTGTAACGGTTAGCATTCAGTTCTCACGGTTGTTATCTTATCTGTCCCCTTTTGGTCTTACCTACCTACCGTACATATATAAGAGCTATGTTTTGTATCGTATCGGTAGCTCTCTTGGAATCTACTTGCAGTTTACCCAGTCATTCCGAGCGCTCTTAAACTCCCCCAACCTCTCTCTCGTGTGATATCACTGCGGCTACCCGCGCTGGTGTTACACAATGGCGTATAGACCATCTTCGAGCGCAACTGATGCTACGGTCTTACCATTTCTTCTACGTTCGAATCTTTGGCCTGAATCACAATACGACTCCCAGACATCTGCTATTTTAAGCGTGCTAGATGGCGCAATGACGTCTATCCACGGTATCGCGCGCTGGTCTTCGTTACGCAAGCCCAAGACTACGAAAATGGGAGGCGAACTCCGCCATGAATAGTAATTGTATGCAAGCACACAATGTTTTTCATTGGCAAGAGTTGGTACAGAGATATAACAGAGATCCCCATACATGCCGAAGTACTTTTTGGAGAGGAGGGATGGAAAAACCTCTTGGGATCCAAGATGACGAAGCCGTTTATTGGAACGGACAATCATAAGGTTCAGAGTGTCTGAATTCGTACATTGTAGCTCTGCAATTCGCTCTATATGATGCAAGAACTTTAATATAGAATCTTGTGAAGGGAGGTAGTCAACCTCTAGAATATGCTGGCAGGCATCCCCAGTTCTGTAAAGAGCAGAAGAAACGAGAGCATCACAGTTTTCCAAGTGATATATGTCGATCTCGTGTGGGAGAACCGATAGAGGGTGATATTTCTTCATCAGCTATATGCCCAAGCTGCACCGCCCGGCCTTCGGAAAGGATAGCATTGTGGACAACTTGTACAGAGATGTCAAATTGCTCCCCAGCTCGAGTTCTGCATTTAATCCGGGTCAAAACTTTGAAACCCCAGCGAAGTGACCACCCATGTACCCTAATTGTCCATGTATTTGTATTGGCATCAAACCGGAACTCGAAATCCTCGTGCCGATCGAACTGAACGACGGTGATTTCGGGACTACACAGTTTGATGTGAAGCATGATGTCTTCAGAGTAAAAAGAGCGCGTACGTCGATGCTGATGAGTTGAACTTTCCTTCACCACAATCTCCTGCACAGTTTCGGGACTGGAGATGAGTGATGCCTTGTCAATGAGGGGTATGTCATCTGGGCGATGTCGAACGTACTGCTGTCCCAGTTTTTTTCGAAGATAAAGCCCGATATATCGGTCGTCTCTAGTGCAACAACTCAGTCGTGCGACGAACATGTCTTCTCCAAGATGAGGTTGGGGGATCAAAGGGAGATGAATGCGTAGACCATTATTGCCGAATGAAAAGGAGGTGGCGTTTGATTCGGAAATGCCGACTTCCCCAGATAGTCTGAATTCTGATGGAGACCTTGCAAACAGTCCCCGTGTTTCCTTGTGATCTTCGGATGGTGCTACCCAGGCAAAGATACTGTGATCATCAGACCATTTGATGATCTCCTGCTGTAATCGCATGAACGCCTTTGCTTCCCCTTCTCCGTAGATGGGAGGCATATTGACTCCAAAGATTCCCATCAGACAGTATGCCATATCTTCTGGCCTCGTAGTTTTCCTAGAGGAAGCCCAAGACATTTTCTGGGCAATGCTGAAACCCTCCGTGTTGTCCTGCTCAAAAACTCGTACTGGGATAGAAGTTCTCGCAGATATAGCACCTCGTAAGCTCCATCGCGTGCCAATCTCCTTCCACTCTTTATCCAAAAAGACGATGTGACCTGGTGCGATAAGCTCCTGAAGTGTCCAACCTCTCTCAAACCATCTGCTCTTCTTGAATCTCTTGACAACTCCCCTGCCCCATTTGATCAAGTGGTGACCACTCGTAGAGCTGCACTCGCCTGAATCACTAGAGGAATCGCTCGGAAAATCGGTCGAAACGTTTCGTGAAACATCGCATAAGTACGCAATGCAGGTCCCACCGTCCTGGTAGTACTGATACATTGAGTTGATCGCTTCAGAGAGTTCGGCGCTGCTCGATTTATCAATACAGCACGTATCGATCCAAATCCACTCAAAGTGGTATCGTCGTGCATATTCACAAGCATTCTTGATCTTTGACCAGCCTTTGCTCTTCTGGGCAACCTCCTGGATCATCTCCTCAACGGTGACCTCTTCCTTCTGGGCAGCATGAAGTTCCTGGATGTCTCTGAAGGTGACCTCTTTTTCCTCCCAGGTATGAGAGAGGATAGCGTACGTGGGGATATTGTTGTAAAATTCCCGAATTCGGAAGGTTCCTGTGTTAAGAAGACGCATGGAGGTGGATAGATGAATACCCGAGAACTAAAGAAAGGATTAAGAACGAATCCTTCAAGAGACGGGGGAGAGAAAAGATTAGTTACATACTTGATAGTAAGGAAGCAAGGTGCACTTGTGTCTCCGAGTCAACAGTTTCTATGGGTGACCGGTGACTGGAGGAAGTTAACTCCACTATCAATCAATCAACGCGTCAGCTCCAGCTCGAAAATATCTTTTACTTATAAGGATATATTAACAGCACGCGATTATCCCAGCGTGCCCTTGCAACGTCTATTGCAATTGCGTGGGGTGGGACCAGTAATCAACCAATGCCAAATTTTCCATTGCAGATGCAATCTAAAGTGCAAGAATTTCTTGTCTAAAATTAGGTTGAGGCTGTGGTCTCTAAATCCTTTTCAATGCTCAGGCACAACAGATGAACTCATCCCTTGCTCCTCCCCACAGAACAATTGAAAATGTGCACTTAAGACCTCCACTAGAACTCCGCTCGAAAAGTGAAAGTAGGGCTAGTACTAGAAATACTGAGTAAAATGCCAAGCCTAAATCAAGCAGATGAGTTGACATATCATAATGTGCTTTAGTTGTAACAGTCACCATTTTTGAGTCTGGACTCTGGCTACCTGTTTTCTACTATTATTACTACCCTGATTCTGCACTGATTCCATAACCCTATGGGTTCTCAGTTGAAGAACAAATCTCTACTGTAAATGTCAGATCACTCTAAGTATTTGCAAGATCATTCATACACATATAAAGGTTTGAAGTGAGAATTTTACACAATGATGAGGAAATTGGGCCATCGCAAAGCATATCAAGTATGAAGCTGAGCAGTTAGTTTTAACCTGTTTGAGCCAAGTGAGAACCCAATGTCTTGCGATGTAAATAAGCAATCAGTACATCAGTAGTCCTACTCAATTTGTAGAGCATTTTTTTCAGTAGAAATGCATCTATTTCATGTAGTCTCGCTTAGTATTTGCGATCAACAATCCGGAAAGACCGCAACAACCCAGCACCTGCCTAATTTGTCAGAGTTTGAAAGACACCACAATACTGGAAATATGCTAGACAAGCATTTGGATACTCAGACCACTGTCATAAATGGGGGACACTCCCTACGTGTACAGCATGTACCTGCTGCACTATTGTACCATTGTACATCGGGATGTGGGTCATTGTGCAATCCCGCCGAACATCTCAACTTTAGACTCCGAAAGTTAAGAGGATCATGCAGTCCCCGGTTGAAAGATCTTTACTGAATAATATCTGACGATCCGCAAAGCAAGGGATTTCTACTGAAAATAATACTTTACAAATTGAGTAGGACTAGTAAAGGCAAATTGGTAACATGTCAGCAGTTACTATGTGTTTACTTGACCTCATCTTCCCTGGCTTTTCTCGGCTTGTTCAAGCCAATAAAGCCACAAGCCTGGTGGTTTAACAAGTTGAGTTTAGACCAATTTATTCAAGTCAGACTGAATACAAAATGAATACAATTGATTAATGGTAATTAACTTGTCAGACTTGTGGCTTGCAGCTTAGGAATTCAACAAACCAAAAAGCCAGTCAAGCTAGCCAATCCAAGGCAAGATTGAGTAAATCAAGGTAATGACACAGATAAACACAATTACCTGAAAACTGGGGTAATTTTTCTGAATTTACAAATGGGGAATTTCCTGATGCACATCTGCTCCTTTTTCCACCAGGAGTTTCACAATGGCTTCATTTCCAACATTTCGTGAAGCAGCCTGAAGTACATTTCCATATCTCTCACCTTGAGCATTCACATCTGCACCTCTTTCCACTAAAACTTTATGATTTCTTTTGTGATCATCTTCTCCTGTTGCTATAATACATGAATAGTGCAATGGTTGAGTAGCTTCCAACCTCAGGTTTTTGTCGGAGCCAACCTATATTTTATCAGGATTATGGTCCTATGGATGCACAACCAGTTCAAATATGGTTTCTTTCCTCTGTCAAGCATTTTCAGAATCTTCTGCATATCATCTAGTTCTGTCAACAGGCCTGCATGCCATGGCCAGTATTTAGCTGCATATTTTGCTAATGGATATTTAGAGATCTGCTGCTAGGTTTGTCTTTTCCCCCCAGTGTAATACATAAGTGATGCAACACTTGTAAATGAGCTGAATAGCGTATACAGTATATGTAGTAACAAATAAGGTTGTACATTAAAATAAAAAATCTGTCTATCTATACTCAAGAGTCCACCTCAAACTCTAGAGCTCCTCAAATAAATCACTTTTAAGAACGTCTCGTATAATACTCTGAAAAACAAGCTCCCCCGGACCTAATCCATCATGTCATTGGCCAACGTTTCAAAGCGTGAACAGTATGTGTGCTCAATATCGGAATTACCACCAAAAAGCGAAGATGAAAGTAAGGACTTACATAGCGAGGAAAGTGTTAAGATAAGCTTTCTTTCAAAAAGAAAGGTCAAATTGCGAACAACGTTTAGTCTTAACCATTTCCAATCACGAAAGATATATTTCAAGGACAAATGTACTTTTCGGGGTCAGATATCCAATCCCTCCATAGACCGAAGTAGTCGGGAGACTAAAAACCATGAGAAACGTACTAGCTGATAGAGAGGAGAGAGACGCTACCGTAGTCAATTCACAGTACTCTATAAAAACGTTTTTACCCTGGGTTTGATTAGTTTAATGAGGCGGCGATACATAGGACAACGAATAAAAGGAGGATTAAAATAGGTTCAAGTTAAGAAGATTTCAGTACATCGAAAAACAAACAACATACGTCGTCACTAAATTCGTATATAATGAGCATAGTGATGATACGATTTGTGCGAGTTGTTCGATGTTGAATTAGAGGTCCCCGACATGATATACCTTGGAGCGAGCACGGTTGGTCAAATGAATGAAAGGTATCCACGCAAACGGCGAGTTTCAAGAGAGTTTAGAACTCGTAGAGTGTAGGAGTACAGTGTAGATGAGTTACAGAATACAAAACGAGACCGCAAACGACAGCAAGGACAGAAAACATGGATTTGAAGTTGCTAGCGATAATGATAACATGTTTTGGTCAAGGAACCATTAGGAAGGGTGATTCATCGGCCACTGAATCGCACTCGGCGGAACAGGTCTCTCACCACCTACGAGAGCAAACGAAGGTCAGTTGAAGTTCATAATGATCATGATACAGGATACTCACAACGCTGAGGTACCCATCTATATCGCATGTTACACAGATACCACATCGGCATCTTCCCATCAAAAAGTTCGTCCGCAATTCGCTTCATCCAGTTCTGGTCTTCATCAAGAGCACCCTCGAAATTGTTCCCAACCACCAGAGCAACGTCCAGTCTCCCGCTCTTGCGAAACACATCAACAACGCGGACATATTTATGTTCCTTCTCGGGAAGTTGAAGCTTGTTGATGATGAGCTTGGGGAGTTTCAAGACGCTGTCCAATTTTAAGATTTTAGTGTGATCTTCCCTTCGAACGAGGGCCTCAGGGAAATGTTTCTCCACGATTTTGAGTAGGCGGTCTTCTCCTGCCCAGCCTAGCCAAAGCCACGGTGCGTGCCATCCCTTAGCAGAGGGATGTATGAGCAAGTAGGTTGGGAGATTATCAAGAGGTATGGGGGTGTCTTTGCAGAGGGTGATGTAGTCCTGAGGTTGCCCAAACGTAAGACAAGTCACAAAATGAACACAATGAACACTTACATTCTGTTTGTACTTTTCTCTGCCTCCTGGAGGTCGAAAGAGTACCTTGGTAGTGTGAGAAGGAGGCATGTCGATGGAGGGGTGACTAGGGTTGAGTGAAAAACTCCTTCTGAGTTTGTGACCAGGTAATTTACAGAGCAGGTGCCCCTTGGGGGTTTTTGACCAGTAATTTACAGTAAATAACCCCACGTGACTTCAGAAATGTGACCTAAAAAAAAATTTTTTCTCCGAAAAATTCTCGTTTCGGCATTTAGACGGTCCACGTGACTGGGTTAGCTACCCAGCCAAATCCAGCTCGACTTTTTGACCGGTTATTTACTGGTTATCGGTCAAAAAGTCGAGTTTTTCACTCAACCCTAGGGGTGACGTATAACAACGTCACATGACCCTTTCTTATTTCGAGTCACACGACGCCCATTCTTCCTGCCGTATAATTTCCTCTTTCTCACCCCTATTTTGTTGGAACGAAACTGTAACTTGAAGTTTGAAGTGTTGGGGAGGGGGGGAGGAAAAGACCATTGGTAATCCATTAAGTGCGAGTATGCGAATAGTGTATACAGTATATGTAGTAACAAATAGGGCTGTACATTAAAATAATTAGAAAATCTGTCTACCTATACTCAAGAGTCCATCTCAAAACTCTAGAGTTCGTCAAACCACTTTTAAGAGTCTCGTATAGTACTCTGAACAACAGTCTCCCCCGGGCCATTATATCCTCTTCAACCACCTATCCAACCAAATCATATATGAGTTTCAGAAATCGACTCCTCCGTTCTCTTCGAATTCTTCAACTCGATAACAGTAACCGGCGTCAACTCGTACTGTCTCTCGTTAATACTACTGACGACTTGAACCCCATTGGCGTCACTGTTTCTGTTTCTGTTATCAATCCCAATCGAATGTCTCGAGATACTCTGCTTGCATCGAAAAAGAAAAAACTATTAGTCAAAAGCCTCACAAGACATACACACAAACTTACCCCCTGAGTGAACCTAAAACTCGGCATAGAAGAAATACCCCCAGGTCCGTCAGAGAATTCCCCTCGAATGAATTCTCGACAGTTCAAGCTGTGATCACGATACATAACAAGTGGGACCAAGTAGGGACCAAGTAGATTGTTCCGCGCTCAATATCATCGAGATTATCACAAAAAGCCAAGCTGGAAGCTAGGACTTACATAGCGAGGAAAGTGTTGAGATAGGCTTTTTTCCAAAGTTTAAAATTGCGAACAATTTTTAGTTTCAACACTTCCATTACAACAGATATATTTCGAGGACAAACGTACTTTTCGGAGTCAGATATCCAATCCCTCCATAGACAGAAGTGGTCGGGAGGCTCAAGAACTAAAAAAAAAACAAATCATGAGAAATACATACTAGCTTTGATAGAGAGGAGAGAGATGCTACCGTAGTCAATTCACTTATAGACAGTATTCTATAAAAACGTTTTTACCCCGGGTTTGATTAGTTCAATGAGGCGATACATAAGGCGACGAATAGAAGGAGGATTAAAAATAGGTTCAAGTTAAGAGGATTTCAGTCCATCGAAAACAAACAACACACGTACGTCGTCACTAAATTCGTATTCACTGTAAAGACAATAAGCATAGTGATGATACGATTCGTGCGCGCCCTAAAAAGTTGAACACATTCGTAAGTCAGTGTCGAAATCTCTACGCACGTGTATGATCTATAACCCTCCACGGGGCTCAAAAGCAACATGTACAAGTAATTAATTATAAAGACGCACTCTGTCATATCCAACCGGGAACGATAAAGACCTAAAGCTGTTTTACACGGTGAAAAATCAAGGGTTCAACGCGATTGTATTACTAGCCTCCCTTCGAGGGTTGATATCACTCACTCATAGTCACCGTGACAATCACATCGAAAGCGATCCTACACGAGATGAATATCTGATACGAGGTCTGGAAAGGATGTCAAAAAAGCCGGTGAAGTGGGATTGTCATGGTCAAATTGAAAGTGACAAGGGAACGTATAGGTACGCACGTGGTAGGTTGGGGTATTGACACCTAGAGAGGTACCCCCGTTCAAAGCAGTGGCTTCAAAGACTAAATTGGATTTCAGTCTCTTTATGAATGACACTTTGATGGGAATGGTACTAACCCATGGATGCACCTATGAAAACCAACCGTGTCAAAGGCTTTTGAGAAAATAGAGAGTGTGTGAACTCCTCACAAAAACTGGTTATCGAGAGTGACAGCTAATAACCAGATCATAAGTAAGAGTCATCTTTTCCCATAATGTGAAGTACGGGATACAGACCGTAAGCAACGTAGCGGTATACCTATAAATTTTCTTGATCGAGAAAGCACCAAATCTCCACACACGCCAAATCAGAAACCTAATTCATGTTGTTGAACGAGAAGTTGTGGGAACCGTCAAAAGAGACTGACAGTTGGCAGAATAATAACACGATACTCTAACACAAATACATATGCAGCTGTCAGGACCGTTTCTCAAGAGAACGTCGAGAACACACATACCGAGCTTATCCCTTGCGCCTGATCATGACATCGCGGAATAATTTCGATAACAACCGTCGAGTTTTCAGTTCATCCTCACTTACGTCCGAAAACCCTTGTATTGAACTTACACAAGTAAAACTGTCATGAAGTAATCAGACATAAGAAAATCAGGGCTCCACTAGGAGACGTACACTGCTCCACTCCCAGGACCTCCGTCTCCGAGAGCCAAAGGGTCTGCAAAACTGCTAACCAGAAAGCGATATATTGAAGCCATCATCATTCCTTGTTGAACTGTGTCCACTAGCTTGAGTTACGAGAAAAAATGCTGAGAAAAAACATGTGAAGAGACTCAAAATGTCTACTTACACTAGAACAGATAGCTAAAATTAGTCACAGAATACACACGTAGTCAAAACTTACAATATGAAAACGACATATGACTTGAACCATCGAGAATCCATCTTCGTCCTCGGCGACGTGGCATAAAGAAACATCTGTAGGCAAATGACGCCATACAGTCTGTAAAACGAAAGCAAGTTGTGTTATGACGGGGGTTTGCAAAAGTCATGGACATCTCTAGCAAGCTTCTCACATCGCAGCGATTGTTGAACCCAGGTAGAGAGCACCAAGAACAGGGTCAAGAGGTGGTAGAGCGACTCCTGGCATGGGTATGGCCACAGAAGGGGCAGGAATAGAAGCCCCCGTCGTGGTTGGTTGAGTTTGTGACGCCATGGCAATCGTTGAGGTTGTTGGAGTTGAGGGAAGAGATAGAACTGTACCGCATTTGACCAGGGTTGGGGAGGATGCGCTATAAGTATAAAGATCGCCAGTTAAATTCAGTTCCAGTAAAATTTGATGTCATCATACCAACCACTCACGGACGGACACGAATTTGAATTAGCTCCCGTCCTAGCTTAGTGTGAGTGACCCTAGTTATAATCGCGGTAGGCCGTAGTAGGACCCCCCAATATGGGTGGAGATGTCTGACGCAAAAATTTTTCTTTTTGACAAATTTTGTCCGAACCAAAATCGGCCCTCCAAATCCAAAAATTTTGTCCGAACCAAGGTACAGGCATATCCCACGACGGATTAAAACTCTTAGAGCGGTTTTTGGGCTTTTTTGAACGCATTTTAGCAGTAGATACAGTAAATTAGCCTAGTTTCAAATCACTAAGTATGTTCCCAATGATCAATCATCCCCATCTTCTCCATTTACCGTTGCAGAAGGCTTTCGCTTTCTATACTCCTTCATTATAAGTTTGAAACTTGCTATTGCTGGCTCCAGCTCACGATAAAGCTTGATATCTGTGCTTGAGAGCCGAATATAAACTCCTTGGAGATTTCCCGCCGTTGGTTGCATGTCCAAAGTAGTCAAGAATGCATGAGCTGGAAGTAACGCAAAACCTTTTGTGCCTAGTGGACTCATTAGGTCCGGGAAAATTCGAAATTGGGCGCCAGATGACGATTCAAATATCTGAACAACTATGCGAGACAATGAAGCAATCATCGAAGCACTGTCAACTGAAGCATGTTTGCCATTCTTCCCGCCGCCTCGGGCATACATTGCCATTACTGAAATGATGGAAATCAACTTTCTTAGGAAGACGAGAGGGATTTAGGAATATACCTTTGGCAACAAAAATTTTATTCTCGGACTCGAGATAGACTATCGCCCAGTCACCGAGACGAAGTGGCTTCAAGGAAGTAACACGTGCTTCTGCAAGAGCATCGATAAAGCGGGGCACCTTGAACTTGAGGTAAATCTGTCGACGCTTTGCGGCGAGCTTAATCAAAAGATGAATCAGTATTGATTTATACCAGATGTACAAAAATTTGATACTCTTTTTGCTTCAGCGTTTGCGACTTGAAGTGCATTCGCAGAATTCCCAGTCAACGGGGTGTCCGTGGTACTAGTCTCACGACCCGGAGCCCGCATTTCATACCACCTCTGACGACGATCCTGACCAGTAGTAAGTCCCTGTACCTGTGCTTTCTTAAGTTCTTCATAAAAACTTAGCAAAATTTTCGATTTTGCACTCTGGGACTCGGAGGAATTGCTGGTACCAGTAGCTGAATCTTTGTCAGTAGTCCTTCCATGAATACGAACAGAGCGAGCCGCATGACGTGTTTGGTGTTGTTCACGCAATAGAACCAATGAATTGAGGTCGATTTCATCATGGTCCGGCTCGTCAATTGCATAAGTGAGACTCGCAACAGATGTGTAAACACATTGATCTGCCTCAGTAACAGATGAAAGACTCTCCTGCAAAGCCTGTTGATCTTTTGCAGTGAAATCATCATACATCTCATCTGTTACTTCGGGAGAGGATTGTCTAAATGAATTAGAAAGTTATCAGTGGTCAAGAATGAAAGAAATTCAAAAACATACATTCTCATTTGGTCCTCAACTGTCAGAGCAAGATATGCATTAGTGAGATTCTCCAAACGGTCTCGTTGATGAGATTTTAGAGACGCCGCGTTCTTTTCAAACACCTGAATAAGGCGTGGAATTTCACCGATTACAATGCAGTCATCATCGTCATCCATCAGGTCATCTGGTACCATGTCGATCTCATCTGGGACAGTAGGACCATGAGAAATAGAAAGATAGGTAGAAGAATTCGGAGAATGAAGCTTTTGAGGGAGGATTCCGAGAAGGATCACTAGACTTTCCGCTTCCTGCATGGCCTGTTTGGAAATGATAGTGATTTCATCATTATCTGGGAATCGGGACAACGAAAGGAGGTCAATTCCTTGAACGTCGAAGTAAGTATGATGATATCCTGCAGCCCGAGCAGCGGATTCAGCTTGAGCTTTGTCTATTGCTGAATCAAGGAAGACTTCGCGCATGCGTACTGCAAGTTTCGGAATCATGTGTAAGAAATCAAGCATCGTGAAATCGCTGACGATCTGGCGTGCAATCCCAAAGATATGTTCGCATGGCTCACTGGAATGCAGCCATGGAAGGAGAGGAATAATATCTTGTACGTAGTCTCGATGAACAATGATGAGCGAGATGAGTCCATTGACCAATGATTCGATGATCTCTGTGAACTCCCGAGAAACAAGATACTGGGAATGGGTATAGTGGGGGATTTTGTCGACATATTTGGACCACATCTGCATAAAATAACGAGTGCGAAGAAGCATGTTGATACGTTCAGCATGCGGAAGATGTCGGTTTTGGAATGCATCGCACAACTCTCCAAATATGAAAAGATATACAATGAGTCCGGTGTCCGCACGATGGTGATCGATCAAGTACCGTAGCATTGCTGCAGAAAACAGTCGTGCGGCTGCATTATCATCCTGGCGATCCAGCTTTTCGACATCACGAATATAGAGTGGAGATTCCGGCTCATACGCTATACGTCGAACTTGGTGATAAGTTGCAATATGGTTACCCAAAGCGAAGAGACGAGCGCCGGAGAAGAGATTGTTTCGGGCAGTTTTCAAGGCATGTTTCGAATCTTGAACCATGACGATAGGTTTTCCTTTGAAAACACCGATATTGATGTTGAGATCATCATACCCATCGCCCGGACCAGCTATGAGAATAGTCAAATGTGTTTCTGCAATGTCAACGAACTGCCGTTGAACCGAGCGCTCATTCTCTGTCCCATCACATGAGTACGATACAATAAGTACGTCTGCCTCCAGAAGCCCAAAAATGATTTCCTTGTGCATGTCGAGTAGATTCGGGACGGTAAGGCTCTCTGGTATTGCAATAGCAGCAATCACAATGGGACACATCTTTGGAAGCGGTATCTGTAATGTCCACAATCGAAGCTTGAAATAAAATTAGCATGTATGAATATTTTACAAGTAGAAATAAACTTACCTTGGTTCCTGCCACATTCTTGGGGTCATTCATAATTGATTCAATCTCCTCCGCATTGGGTACTTCTAAAGGTCCGTCAACAGCACCAACCAAGTAATACTTTTGCTTGTCACCATCCCAATAAAGCCGTAGCGATGCCAAAAGTTTCGAGTCATCACAACTTATTGCGACTGGTCCATCATAGCCGAGGGAACGTAGCTGATGTTTGACAGTCTTGAAAGTGTCCGGACCTATAGTAAGAGACAACTTTGGTTGTCGAGATTCGTGTTGCCTTGAAAGGAGGCTTTAGTTAGCTAGAAAGATATGAATTGAAATCAAAGGAACTTACCGTATACTTTCCATAGTCCGAGCAGGAAAGTGATGTGCCAGGAATTTGTGAACTCGGGGGCTATGAATACTGACGATATGTACAAACTCGTCCCAGGCAGGTGCATAGAGAAAGTTTTGCATGCCCACTCCTCGTTCATCTCGGTCTACTTTTTGTACCATAGCTCTCACAAGACCCAAAAAGACTTCATGCCCGTCGTATTTACCTGACAATGCACCCAGAGCAAACTCAACAAATGGTGAACCACCATCCTGGAGGGTTAAATCAGTACACAGAGTAAGTACGCAAAGTAAGTATCAGAAAATCTAACTTACCGCAGCTTCAATGAGAGTTTTCAGTCCCTTAACATTAACATAGTGATCCCCGAGAATCTGGTTTCGGAAGTATCGATTCGTATACTTGTAGTTCTCTTCTGTAGGCATTGGAACGGAAAGGGCCTTTTTGAAAACTCGATCTTTCGACAGTGAGAGGCATTTTGCACAAGGAAGTACGCGACCATCTTTCGTTCCATGAGACAAGTGAATACAATCAGTGGAAAGAATGCGGAGTGATTGATGATCGTTTGTCCAACGTCGCTCATGGTATTGAGCATTCAGTACCATTTCTCGGTCATTATGGCAAAGATTTCGGAACAGCTTTCCAAACAGCTCCTTAGCAATTTTGGTAATGGACCTGGACCCTCCTCCAGGGGCGGCAGTACGTCTCAGATAGTTAGAAATACGAGGATCATCCGCGTTGGTCAAACCAGGACAAGGTAGAGGTTTAGCGCCGCCATCCGGACGCATGGGACGCCGTGACGGAGAACGCCATTTGAAGCGCTGGAACTCTGATGTCAACGTCAAAGTACTCCGAGCGTTTTTCTTGATGCACCCATCATAGTGCTTTCGAAAGCGACTAACGTTGTAGTTCACCTTCACTTTCTTGGGCTCAAGACACCGTGAACAGATGACAACACGGTGATTACTCTCGTCAAACAGCGCGAATGGATCAACCCGACGAATCTTCCTCATCCATTCCTCTCGTTTCTGAACATCACTTTCCCCGCGATCAGCTGCTTCTCTCGACATCTTCTCAGAACGTGCAGACTTGCTCAACCCCACAGGATCATAACGTACACCAGAGTCCAATGGTTTCACCTTCTTTTGGACTGGAATTCTGATTTGGATTCACTGTTTTTGGCTTGTTTTTTGGAGTGGGTTGGAGTAGAATTCAAAGTGGATTTGGAAGAGGGATGAAATGAACTCCTCTACTATGTGAAGAAGTTTTTTCATTCATTGTTCATAGTCCCAGTAATCACATTTGGTATATTTTTTTTGCCACTTGAACTCAGAACTGACGGAGGGCGTTGGCTCGGTGAATCCACTTCCATAGCTCCCTCTCCATTTGGACCACTCTCCTTATTCAAAGCACCACCGGAAGAAGACAGTTGCTCCGTATTGGTACAGTCCCCCGAGTCATCATCTTTCGCTGGTTCGTCGATGTCTTCCAAACTCGACGTCAAGATATCATTATATGCGTCGTCCTCACATCGATTTAGCAAGTTTCTGATGTCGGGTCTCACCACAGAGGCAGAGGGAGTGGGTGAGTCATGATTGGGTGGGTTGGGTACAAGAGTAAGAAACCACTGTAAACGGTCTAGCTGCCACGTCTCTGGGGACCATAGTTTGTCCCCAAACACTCCATGTGCTATTGCATTCATACTGGCTGGTATGCATGAAATAGCATTGTTCTGGATTGCCATGCGGAAGCATGTTGCCAAGGTCAGTAAAGCTCTCTTTGAAACAAGCCTTCAGCCATGTCTGAGCATGACTGATCACTTTTTTGGGTCTAGGAAAGTCCTTGAGCGAGTCGGCTACATGGGAAGGTCAGTTTTTATCAAAAACTCAAGAAGGGGCTGCTTTGCTTACCATATGCTATAGTTTTCTTTCCGAAATCAATACATAACGCAACTTCATGCTTCAGGTGAGCTTGTAGAACTGGAAACCAAAGTTTTATGTTTGGACGGCTTTTGACCAAGGTTTCGATCTCTCGAAGAGATCTGGGGAGTTTGACGTCACTAAACCGATTCTTTCCAGCAGCGGCAACCTCCAAAACAAGATAGAACCTGGATGCAGCAATGACGTGCTTTGCCAACAGCTCTTCATCAAGCTCGAGTCGACGCTGTAGCCCCTGTGTCATCACTTGAGTCATGTCATCACAGAGCTGGACTGGACGAAGAAGCTGTGAGAAGTGGAACGAAGGGAATGTAAAACCGCCAGCAACAACATCTGTATTCCAGCCTCGAGAGCCTAGGATACACTCCAAGTTTGGGTAGTGCGCCGCAACAGCGGGTTTAGTGAGAGCGTTATGAACAAAGGTAAGCATTCTCTGTAAGTCCTGTTGCTTCTCGACGAGGGAGCTGAGATCCCTCCACACTGTTAGAGCCCACAGTGGAAGGTACTGGTTGCCCTTCTTGTACCGAGGATCGACAAACGACTGCGCACCGTCAAGCCATTGTTGGCCAAAGGCTTTTTCGAGGGTGTTTAGGGTGTTTTTGGAAGGAATAGCACGGCTCCAGAGCAACTCAGAGCAACTACTCTCTGACAATGTTGGCTTGTTGGTGCTGAACCATGCATCATCGCGAAAGGAGGCCAGTTCTCGTGTTTGTGGGGGTAGTTTAAAGGCAGTAAAAGCAGCAATGAGCATGTCGGGGGAGGGATAGGAGCGTTTGACGGTTTCTGGCACCTTGAGTGCAGCAAGGCGAGCGTTGACAACGGGCATAGGTACATCTTTGTATTTCCTTCCTGTTCCAATCCATTCCGAAGCGACAAAAGGGCTCTCGTTGAGCAGATCATTTATTTGCATGGCAGAGACGCGTCGCGCTCGTGTTGTGCGCTTCTTTTTGTCTGTACGTGATAGAGGGAAGCGCGACAAAAAGGAAAAAATTTTAATACATATGTAAGCACCAGGTTGAAATTAGGACAGGTAGGTAGTCGAGAGAAGTAACTTTTAGTACACAAGTATGGTCGTTCTGGTCTAGTAGATAAGGTATGAACCAGCTATCCTATCACGAGGGTTCGAGCCTGTCATGTACATTTTTGTCCGAACTTCGCCTAGGCTTCCGCCTTCGGCGGCCAGATTTTTGTCCGAACCGGGGGGTGACATTTTGCGATTTTGGGCCCAAATTTTGTCCGAACTTGCGTCAGACATCTCCACCCATATTGGGGGGTCCTGCCGTAGTAACCTGAGCGCTGAAGCGCAGCCGCTGAGCGATAGAGGAGAACCGAATTTGGAATTGGTTTGGAACAGCCCTGGAAGTTATAGCTTTTGGGACGGGCTTTGGGAGGAAGTACGTAGAATAAGCTACACTTGATGGCACTCACAGGATGAAGTATCCATCCAAGTATAGGCTCAAGAAAAGATCAAAGCCGAGTTGCAATGACCGTGTGCTATACTAGGAATCAAAAAGATGTGAATCTTCCATCACTGGGTGACTAATCGCCTACCTCCTCCGACCACCCATCATCCATCCTTCCATGTCTTCAGCAGACGCCGTACATGGCGAAAGCAACATCGAGAAAACATCAGCACTGGATATACATGATGCTGAGGGCAAGGAAGTCAACTTTGGCTCATTATTTGCAGACAAGAAAGTCGTAGTCGTGTTCATAAGTATGTACTTAGGCTATAATTGCCGATATCTCAGGAAATAGCAAGGATTTTGACTGATCTAATTCTCAGGAACATATTTCTGTGGAGTAAGTGGGATTTCACTACTCGAACTCCAATGAGACGACTCTTGGATCTGACCGACCAGGTTCCCGAGCAAGTCAGTCGTGATCAAGGAAGTGGGACGAGTCCAACCTTCCGGGAGAGGATTTGAACGAATCTCTCATATAAAAAAATACCAATTGAGATAAAAGGTATAAACGGTTCATTTATTGCGAATCAAAAACGCACTCTTTCTTAGCAACACCCTTGATCGGATCACCCATGTCACTCAAATAAAAAGAGCTTTCCACTGCTAGTTTCAAAACGTTAGACCAGTTTTGTTTTTTCACGATTTTTTGTTTACTTGTGGAGCTGAGCCAAACAACACGTGACTCCTGGTTGACCGTGTCGAGAGTCGAGACTTTCCCTTGTCAAATTCTTGTCACTCATGGCATATGAGACCGGCATTTTATTCATCGCTCCGTTAAAGAGCGAATTTACACTGCTAGCACACATCGTAAATCTAGTCATATTGCTCGCATGTTCTCAGTCAGCCATAGGTCAACCAGGAGTCACGTGTTGTTTGGCTCAGCTCCACAAGTAAACAAAAAATCGTGAGTGGGAAAAAAACAAAACTGGTCTAACGTTTTGAAACCAGCTGTAACGTTGTTGGTCAATTCAGAAAGCGAGTCGTTTGTCCATCGTGGCAGCAGCGGAAGTGACGTTGTAGATATCCGAACCTATATCAGGGGGACATCAGATTCACGGCAAAATATACAGTGGCGGCCGTGTGAAACTCTACCACCCCCAAATCGGGTGCCGCATTCACACGCTCGGCTCGCACTCGGTCCAGCAATGGAGAGAGGACGACATGAGTATTTAGGCTTGGAGCCGATCAAGAGCCAACTGAAATCTCTCGGCTCCTGAGTTCTGACTGAGGCTCACGTACCTCTGGAGCTCTCGTCCCGAGCGTGGAAACCGGCACCCGATTTGGGGTGGTAGAGTTCACACGGCCGCCACTGTATGATATCCAAGAAAAACGCGGGTTTGGACCCATGGAGGATGGATGGACTAATATACGGATCTAATATCGAATGGTTGCCCTCGTATGCCGTTGAAAACAGGCCAAAAATAGGCCGACATTTTTTAAAATTTCACATGAACTTTATGACATGACTCCGATGATTTCCCAAAAATCCATGTGAACTTTTTGTATACCCCCCGCAACTTTTTGTATACCCCCGCGACTTTTTGTATACCCCGCGACTTTTTACACACCCCGACTTTTTACACACCCCCCGACTTTTTTTTGGGTGCCGACTTTTTTTTGAGTGCTGACCTTTTTTTTGGTGCCAACTTTTTATTTGAGTGTTGTGATTTTCAATGTTCTTGATCAATATCCTGTTTATATCTGCTCCCAGAGTAAGTTCTTGATCAATATCCTATTTATATCTTGCTCCCAGAGTAAAAGTTACCTGGATAGCACCACTCTATACTACTATTCAGTCCTCTTGCCTCACAGAAAAGCCTATAGCTTGGTCAGGGCTTGTTGGGTAAGGAGAGATGTTTGGGTAAGCAGTGTTGGTGTTGGAATTAAGGCTTAATCCTTAAGTTAAGTTAAGCCTTAATATAGGCCTTAAGATAAGCTTTAGCATCAGGGGCTATCCCTATTAACCCTTGAGTACTTTTAATTGCCAATGTTAAGCCCTTATTAATGCTCTTAATATTAAGAGTAATTAAGGGTTAATTAAATTTCTGGAAAACCCCTCAAGCTTCCTTGTCAAAATACCTTCTCAAGGCAGAAATGAGCCAAAATGTTCAAATGGTGTTCCAGCGAGACCAAAAAAAATAAACATGTCAAGCAACCAATGTCAATTACATGACATCCCAAATTCATATCATCATTGTATGCTTCCAGGTTATCTATTTCTTCTTGTTTATACACCTTTTTCTTACACTCCTCCATTTCCATCTCCTGTTTTAACTCCTGTCCTCTCTCCACACCAGAATTGTGGTTTAAATGATTATTTAACAAGGGGTAATTAAGAGTACTTAAGGGTTAATAAGGGTAGCCCCTGATGCTAAAGCTTATCTTAAGGCCTATATTAAGGCTGAACTTAACTTAAGGATTAAGCCTTAATTCCAACACCAACACTGCTTACCCAAACATCTCTCCTTACCCAACAAGCCCTGACCAAGCTATAGGCTTTCCTGTGAGGCAAGAGGACTGAATAGTAGTATAGAGTGGTGCTATCCAGGTAACTTTTACTCTGGGAGCAAGATATAAATAGGATATTGATCAAGAACTTACTCTGGGAGCAAGATATAAACAGGATATTGATCAAGAACATTGAAAATCACAACACTCAAATAAAAAGTCGGCACCAAAAAAAAGGTCAGCACTCAAAAAAAAGCCGGCACCAAAAAAAAAGTCGGGGGGGGGTGTGTAAAAAGTCGGGGGTGTGTAAAAAGTGGCGGGTATACAAAAAGTCGCGGTATACAAAAAGTTGCGGGGGGTATACAAAAGTCGCGGGGGGTATACA
>ML179297.1:59712-76289 GCA_004369135.1 Dendrothele bispora CBS 962.96 | reverse complement strand
TGAACCTAAAACTCGGCATAGAAGAAATACCCCCAGGTCCGTCAGAGAGTTCCCCTCGAATGAATTCTCGACAGTTCAAGCTGTGATCACGATACATAACAAGTGGGACCAAGTAGGGACCAAGTAGATTGTTCCGCGCTCAATATCGAGATTATCACAAAAAAGCCAAGCTGGAAGCTAGGACTTACATAGCGAGGAAAGTGTTGAGATAGGCTTTTCATCCAAAGGTTAAAATTGCGAACAATTTTTAGTTTCAACACTTCCATTACAACAGATATATTTCGAGGACAAACGTACTTTTCGGAGTCAGATATCCAATCCCTCCATAGACAGAAGTGGTCGGGAGGCTCAAGAACTAAAAAAAAAAAAAATCATGAGAAATACATACTAGCTTTGATAGAGAGGAGAGAGATGCTACCGTAGTCAATTCACTTATAGACAGTATTCTATAAAAACGTTTTTACCCCGGGTTTGATTAGTTCAATGAGGCGATACATAAGGCGACGAATAGAAGGAGGATTAAAAATAGGTTCAAGTTAAGAGGATTTCAGTCCATCGAAAACAAACAACACACGTACGTCGTCACTAAATTCGTATTCACTGTAAAGACAATAAGCATAGTGATGATACGATTCGTGCGCGCCCTAAAAAGTTGAACACATTCGTAAGTCAGTGTCGAAATCTCTACGCACGTGTATGATCTATAACCCTCCACGGGCTCAAAAGCAACATGTACAAGTAATTAATTATAAAGACGCACTCTGTCATATCCAACCGGGAACGATAAAGACCTAAAGCTGTTTTACACGGTGAAAAATCAAGGGTTCAACGCGATTGTATTATTAGCCTCCCTTCGAGGGTTGATATCACTCACTCATAGTCACCGTGACAATCACATCGAAAGCGATCCTACACGAGATGAATATCTGATACGAGGTCTGGAAAGGATGACAAAAAAGCCGGTGAAATGGGATTGTCATGGCCAAATTAAAAGTGACAAGGGAACGTATAGGTACGCACGTGGTAGGTTGGGGTATTGACACCTAGAGAGGTACCCCCGTTCAAAGCAGTGGCTTCAAAGACTAAATTGGATTTCAGTCTCTTTATGAATGACACTTTGATGGGAATGGTACTAACCCATGGATGCACCTATGAAAACCAACCGTGTCAAAGGCTTTTGAGAAAATAGAGAGTGTGTGAACTCCTCACAAAAACTGGTTATCGAGAGTGACAGCTAATAACCAGATCATAAGTAAGAGTCATCTTTTCCCATAATGTGAAGTACGGGATACAGACCGTAAGCAACGTAGCGGTATACCTATAAATTTTTTGATCGAGAAAGCACCAAATCTCCACACACGCCAAATCAGAAACCTAATTCATATTGTTGAACGAGAAGTGGTGGGAACCGTCAAGAGAGACTGACTGTTGGCAGAATAATAACACGATACTCTAACACAAATACATATGCAGCTGTCAGGACCGTTTCTCAAGAGAACGTCGAGAACACACATACCGAGCTTATCCCTTGCGCCTGATCATGACATCGCGGAATAATTTCGATAACAACCGTCGAGTTTTCAGTTCATCCTCACTTACGTCTGAAAACCCTTGTATTGAACTTACACAAGTAAAACTGTCATGAAGTAATCGAATTCAGACATAAGAAGATCAGGGCACCACTAAAAGAAGGACGTACACTGCTCCACTCCCAGGACCTCCGTCTCCGAGAGCCAAAGGGTCTGCAAAACTGCTAACCAGAAAGCGATATATTGAAGCCATCATCATTCCTTGCTGAACTGTGTCCACTAGCTTGAGTTACGAGAAACAATGCTAAGAAAAATCATGTGAAGAGACTCAAAATGTCTACTTACACTAGAACAGATAGCTAAAATTAGTCACAGAATACACACGTATAGTCAAAACTCACAATATGAAAACGACATATGACTTGAACCATCGAGAATCCATCTTCGTCCTCGGCGACGTGGCATAAAGAAACATCTGTAGGCAAATGACGCCATACAGTCTGTAAAACGAAAGCAAGTTGTGTTATGACGGGGGTTTGCAAAAGTCATGGACATCTCTAGCAAGCTTCTCACATCGCAGCGATTGTTGAACCCAGGTAGAGAGCACCAAGAACAGGGTCAAGAGGTGGTAGAGCGACTCCTGGCATGGGTATGGCCACAGAAGGGGCAGGAATAGAAGCCCCCGTCGTGGTTGGTTGAGTTTGTGACGCCATGACAATCGTTGAGGTTGAGGGAGTTGAGGGAAAAGATAGAACTGTACCGCATTTGACCAGGGTTGGGGAGGATGCGCTATAAGTATAAAGATCGCCAGTTAAATTCAGTTCCAGTAAAATTTGATGTCATCATACCAACCACTCACGGACGGACACGAATTTGAATTAGCTCCCGTCCTAGCTTAGTGTGAGTGACCCTAGTTATAATCGCGGTAGGCCGTAGTAACCTGAGCGCTGAAGCGCAGCCGCCGAGCGATAGAGGAGAACCGAATTCGGAATTGGTTTGGAACAGCCCTGGAAGTGATAGCTTTTGGGACGGGCTTTGGGAGGAAGTACGTAGAATAAGCTACACTTGATGGCACTCACAGGATGAAGTATCCATCCAAGTATAGGCTCAAGAAAAGATCAAAGCCGAGTTGCAATGACCGTGTGCTATACTAGGAATCAAAAAGATGTGAATCTTCCATCACTGGGTGACTAATCGCCTACCTCCTTCATCCATCCTTCCATGTCTTCAGCAGACGCCGTACATGGCGAAAGCAACATCGAGGAAACATCAGCACTGGATATACATGATGCTGAGGGCAAGGAAGTCAAATTTGGCTCATTGTTTGCAGACAAGAAAGTCGTAGTCGTGTTCATAAGTATGTACTTAGGCTATAATTGCCGATATCTCAGGAGGAGGAGGAGGAGGAATCTATTAACCGGACTTGTCACAAAATCTGGACGCCGGGTCCGGGAAGCATCCCGATGGCAGCTAAGTACATCATCGTTCCCGGGACCACCCATCCCCTGCACAGACGAGCTTCCCAGCCCTGACTCTGGGGTAGATCTGCCGGAAATGAGTGGCCGCAACGGACACAGGAAAAGAATTAACTACTCGTCACACTACATACTACAAATACAGAATAGGACACTATCTAACGTCTATACCCTGGTGGGACATTTAATGGGGTAGCATCGTATATTTTGAGAACTTCATATATGTATTTTGCTGTCAATGCAAAAGCCGGCTTGAAAGAAATGATGTTACCTAGAAGGGCGGTAGCATCAGTTCTAGCAACATATTGGAGTGTATTCCCATGAAGGCTGTAATACGAGGTCATATATGCATCTCGTAGCCCGGCCAATGGGATGTGGGGACACTCCAGTAGTGCATGTTCCGGGTTTTCAACATCTGCTAAGCAAAAGCGACATAAACGTTCTTCAAAAGGAACGGATACCCTATGATTGTCAGCCCAGCGTAGACGTTCAACAGCGAGTGGATGATCACCGCATATTAGCTTTGTGAATGCTTTACGATGCCTTGGGTTGCGAATATCACCCAGGTATTGCCGCATGCACATTGCTTTGTGTCGATAACCAGTGCCCTCGTTGTTGGGTTCTTTTCTGTATTGTAGTAGGTATGTCTTTCGGAACGCGGTACCTATCTGTTCCTCAACCCAGTAGGGAAGTGATTTCTTCATCCTATCATGGAAGGCTACTGCTGCTTCAGCATCTAGTAGCTCATCAATGGAGGGAAGTGGCAACACTGAACGGGGCAGAGTTTGTTCCATAACATCCAAGAGATCTGTGAACAGGAAATAAGTAGCAAGGATTTTGACTGATCTAATTCTCAGGAACATATTTCTGTGGAGTAAGTGGGATTTCACTACTCGAACTCCAATGAGACGACTCTTGGATCTGACCGACCAGGTTCCCGAGCAAGTCAGTCGTGATCAAGGAAGTGGGACGAGTCCAACCTTCCGGGAGAGGATTTGAACGAATCTTTCATATACCAATTGAGATAAAAGGTATAAACGGTCCATTTATTTCGAATCAAAAACGCACTCTTTCTTAGCAACACCCTTGATCGGATCACCCATGTCACTCAAATAAAAAGAGCTTTCCACTGCCCTGATGAAGAACTCTTTAACGTTGTTGGTCAATTCAGAAAGCGAGTCGTTTGTCCGTCGTGGCAGCAGCGGAAGTGACGTTGTAGATATCCGAACCTATATCAGGGGATATCAGACTCACGGCAAATAATCAGGTCGTAAGTATATGATATCCAAGAAAAACGCGGTTTGGACCCATGGGGGATGGATGGACTAAAATACGGATCTAATATCGAACGGTTGCCCTCGGTAGATTCGAGCCAGTCGTTCGCAAGAGTACCAACAGTTTTGATCGACTGTCATTAAAATTTTGCAGAAGTGATTGGTTCGAGTCTATGCCCTTGACTTTCAGGACCTAGCGAATCCCTTTCGTTTCAATCTGTTTCAATTTGCTCTTGCAATCGTTATCGAAGGGATGAAAACGATCTTCAGAAACCATAGAACCTGTTTTTCCGGACTAGAGACCGGGAGAGAAGGGCGGTAATCGGTTCAGTTCATAGCCAAGAGAGTCCAACGAAACAGAAATCAAAAAACAAAAATACCTGTACTGAATCCGTCAAAAACTGTTCGATCATGTACACAGCAATCAATTTGAGGAGGAGGAGGAGGAGGAACCGGCATCGGGGACCCATTAAGGATACGGCCGGGTTGCACGAGCTAGCGCCGTCTTAAGACATCGACATATAAATAGCTGATATTTTTCATGGATAATCTTAGTGTTTCTAGTAGCATCAGGAGATGTATAACAATGTCGGTAGTGCATCAAAACGTTTGGGAGTGACTCCCTCTATTTTGTTGTCATGAAACTTTAACTTGGATATTGAAGCTATGTAAATAGTATGTATAATATAATAATAAATACAAGATCGGGTTGTACATTAAAATTAATTTATATTCAAAAGTCATCTCAAAACTCTGTTCGTCAAATCACTTTTGCCTATAGTACTCTGAACAACAAGTTCCCCCGGGCCTAATCCATCATTCCATCCAAATATCCAAATCATTTATGATTCTCAGAAGTCGACTCCTCCGGATCCGTTCTCTTCGAATTCTTCAATTCGATGATATTAACTGGCGTCAACTCGTGATGTCTCTCATCGACATTAGTGACGACTTGAACCCCATGGGCATCACTGTTTTTTTTTCTGTTACCAATCCCGATAGAGTTTCTCGAGATACTCTGTGCTCGCACCGGAAAAAAAATTCTATTAGTCAAAAGCCTCACAAAACATACACACAAACTCACCCCCTGAGCAAACCTAAAACTCGGCAAGGAAGAAATACTCCCAGGTCCGTCCGACAGTTCGCCTCGAATGAATTCTCGACAGTTCAAGCTGTTGGTCGTAATACATAAACAAGTAGGAGCAAAATAGGTAGATGGTCAGTCAAGTCATTCAAATAGCTGGCGAACAACTTCTAAGCACGGATAGTATGTATATATAACTTCCGCGCTCAATAGTGAAATTACTATCAAAAAAAACTAAGCTAGAAGTCGGACTTACATAGCAAGGAAAGTGTTGAAATAGGCTTCCAAAAAAAGGTCAAATTGTGAACAATGTTCAGCTCTAAATTACGACAGATTATTCAGGACAAACGTACTTTTCGGAGTCAGATATTCAATCCCTCCATAGACCGTAGTGGTCGGGAGGCTCATGAACTAGAAAATAAACCATGAGAAACGTACTAGCTCTGATAGAGAGGAAAGATGCACGGAAGAGCAATTACCGTAGTCAATTCACTTATAGACAGTATTCTTTACCCCGGGTTCAATTTGGCGGCGATACATAGGACGAATGAAGGAGAATGAAATCCAGAATGGGTTGTTTCAACTTAAGAAGACTTCAATCCATCGTAAAACAAAGAATAAACGTACGTCGTCACTAAATTCGTATTCACTGTAAAGATGATGAGCATAGTGATGATACGATTCGTGCGGGCTCTGGAAAATACAATCGAGAACGAAGTCAGATCAAATCTCTATGGAAGACGCTGTATACATTCAGAGGGCTCAAGAAATAAGATAAAGACGCACTCTGTCACATCTAACCGAGAACGATAAAGACCTAAAGCTATTTTACGCAGTAAATAAATCGAGGGTCAACACGGTTGTATTACTAGCCTCCCTTCGAGGTTGATATACTCACTCATAGTCACCGTAACAATCACATCGAAAGCGATCCTACACGAGATGAATATTTGATACGATGTCTGGAGGGGATGACAAAAAGCCAGTATGGTCGAATGAGATTTGAGGTAGAATTTGTTGAAAGTGACAAGGGGACGTAGGTACGCACGTGGTAGGCTGGGGTACTGAGACCTAGAGAGGTACCTCCGTTCAGAGCAGTGGCTTCGAAGACTAAATAAATCGGATTTTCGTAATTTCAGTGTTTTTATGAATGTCATTTTGAGGGAAATGGCACTAACCCATGGATGCACCTATAAAAATCGATTTTTTGAGCTGTGTTAGAAGCTTTCAAGAGAAATAGAGAGGGTGAGGTCCTTACAAAAACTGGTTATCGAGAGTGACAACTAAGAACCATATTGGCGAATATAAGTAAGTGTTTTCTTTTCCCATGATTTGAAGTATGGGATACGGACCGTAAGCAGCGTAGTGGTATACCTGTAAACTTTCTTGATTGAGAAAGCACAAAATCTCCACACGCGCCAACTCAGAAACCTAATTATAATTCATGACAGGATAGTTTCGACTGAGTTGTTGAACGAGAATTTGAGGGAACCAGCAAAAGAGACTGACAGTTGACAGAATAACAACACGATACTCTAAGCCAAATACATATGCCAGTTGTCAGGATTGTTTCTCAGGAGAATGTCCAGAACACACATACTGAACTTATCCCTTGCGCCTGACATCGCAGACAACAATCACCAAGTTTTCAGTTCATCCTCGCCAACATTCGAAAACTTTGTGCTGAACTTACACAAGTAAAACTGTGATATGAAGTAATCAGACATAAGAAGATCAGGGCGCCACTAGGAAGGACGTACACTGCCCCACTCCCAGGACCTCCATCCCCGAGAGCCAAAGGGTTTGCAAAGCTGCTGACTAGAAAACGATATATTGAAGCCATCATCATTGCTTGCTGAACTGTGTCCACTAGCTTGAGTCACGAGGAATAGTGCTGAGAAAAAACCACAAAGAGACTGAAGAGAACAAAACACCGACGTCGACTTACACTAGAACATAGATAAAATTAGTCACAAATTGAAAATACACACGGCGCAGTGACAAACTTACAATATGAAAACGACATATGACTTGAACCATCGAGAATCCATCTTCGTTCTCGGCGACGTCGTATAAAGAAACATCTGTAGGCAAATGATGCCATATAGTCTGTAAAACGAAAGCAATTGTGTTATGACGGGGTTAGCAAAGATCTTGAACAACACGTCTCTAGCAAGCTTCTCACATCGCAGCGATTGTCGAACCCAGGTAGAGGGCACCAAGAATAGGATCAAGAGGCGGTAGAGCGACTCCTGGCATGGGTACTGCCACAGAGGGAGCTGGAGTGGAAGCCCCCGTCGTGGTTGGTTGAGTTTGACTCGTAGGTGATGCCATGGAAATCGTTAAGGTTGAGGGAAAAGATAGGACACTGCATTGACCAGGATTGGGAGAATGCACTATAAGGATCTCCAGTTGAATTCGGTTCCAGTAAAATTTGATGTCATCATACAAACCACTCACGGACGGACACAGCTCCAGTGTGGGTGACCCTAAAATAATCGTAGCAGGTCGTTGAAGCGCTGAGCAATAGAACCGAATTTGCAATCGGAACAGCCTCCTGGGAGCTACAGCCTTTTGGGACGGACTTTGGGAGGAAGTAGAATATGCTACACTTGATGGCACTCACGGGATGGAGTGTCCCGGTGCAATTATAGGGAGTTGTACTAGGAATCAAAGATGTGATCACTAGGCTGACTAATCGCCTACCTCCTCCGACCACCCCACCATCATCCATCCTTCCATGTCTTCAGCAGACGCCGTACCCGACGGGAGCAACGTCGAGAAAGCATCAGCACTGGATATTTATGATGCTGAGGGCAAGATAATCAATTTTGGCTCGTTGTTTGCAGACAAGAAAGTCGTAGTCGTCTTCATAAGTACGTACTCACTATAAATTGCCAATATCTTGAGAGATGGTAGCAAGGATTTTGACTGATCTGATTCTCAGGAACATATTTCTGTGGAGTAAGCGGGATCCAAAATGGTGAAAGATCTTTACTAATTGGTCATTCTTCCGGAAAAAAAGGTTTGTCAGGTTAGTGGTTAGTTTTGAACAAAAACCGCGTTTACTGGCTGCTGATCCTTCATTGACGGACTCACAGCAATACGTCGAGCAGTTAGCCAACATCCCAAAAGAAAAGCTCGACAACGCGAACGTCGACCTCGTCGTCATCGGTTGCGGCGATTGGAAACCCATCAATGGCTACGCTAGTGAGTAATTTTCATCTGTTCGCTTCTTCCCTCCGAGTTCTAGTCATAATTTTGATGCTGACGAGAAATTTCAACTGTTTTATTTTCTCTTTTCCGAAGAGGACAGAGGATTCCAAGGATCGAAGATGTACGCCGACCCGGACAGAAAACTTTATCACGAACTCGGGATGGACATCGAAACGTTAGCCAAAACCCCGACTGGACAGAAGAAAAGGAGTTATCTCAAACGGGGAGATGCTTGGGATGCCGTGAGGAGTACTTTCGTAAGCATCATTGTCTTGGGTGGATTCGAGGACCAAATGATATGAGATGTATTGACTGAAACAAAAATAAAACATGATAGAAAGGTCCTGTGATGAATCCATCATGGATGGGGAAACAAGGCAATCTTTCACAGCTTGGTGGGGATTTCGTGTTTGGTCCCGGTTAGCTTTTTGTTTTGTTGTTCCTATACTACGCTTATGAACGTATCAATTTCACAGGAAACCAATGCATTTTTGCACATCGTATGCAGCACACAGAAGACCGTATGTTAACACATTTCTTTGATGTAGAGAACTCACATCTAACTCTGATAACACAAGACGTCGAAGTCGTTGATCTAATGAAACAAGTTGGAATTGAAATCTGACTTTCGACTCTTCTTCACGAATAATGGCGCATCTCTTTTAAACTTCTCTGTCTTGGCATCCGGCACTTTCTCTAGTATATCCCTTCATCTCAAACCCTTCGTCTGGGTACATTGATACGATCAGATGAAGACCTTTTTAAAAGTTAAATAATCAAATTCTCCAGATACATAAGTAGGACAAATCATAAATATACAACCAAACCAAAACCGATATCAAAATCCCTTTGACACAATCGTAGCAAGGATTTTGACTGATCTAATTCTCAGGAACATATTTCTGTGGAGTAAGTGGGATTTCACTACTCGAACTCCAATGAGACGACTCTTGGATCTGACCGACCAGGTTCCCGAGCAAGTCAGTCGTGATCAAGGAAGTGGGACGAGTCCAACCTTCCGGGAGAGGATTTGAACGAATCTTTCATATACCAATTGAGATAAAAGGTATAAACGGTTCATTTATTGCGAATCAAAAACGCACTCTTTCTTAGCAACACCCTTGATCGGATCACCCATGTCACTCAAATAAAAAGAGCTTTCCACTGCTAGTTTCAAAACGTTAGACCAGTTTTGTTTTTTCACGATTTTTGTTTACTTGTGGAGCTGAGCCAAACAACACGTGACTCCTGGTTGACCGTGTCGAGAGTCGAGACTTTCCCTTGTCAAATTCTTGTCACTCATGGCATATGAGACCGGCATTTTATTCATCGCTCCGTTAAAGAGCGAATTTACACTGCTAGCACACATCGTAAATCTAGTCATATTGCTCGCATGTTCTCAGTCAGCCATAGGTCAACCAGGAGTCACGTGTTGTTTGGCTCAGCTCCACAAGTAAACAAAAATCGTGAGTGGGAAAAAAACAAAACTGGTCTAACGTTTTGAAACCAGCTGTAACGTTGTTGGTCAATTCAGAAAGCGAGTCGTTTGTCCATCGTGGCAGCAGCGGAAGTGACGTTGTAGATATCCGAACCTATATCAGGGGGACATCAGATTCACGGCAAATATACAGTGGCGGCCGTGTGAACTCTACCACCCCAAATCGGGTGCCGCATTCACACGCTCGGCTCGCACTCGGTCCAGCAATGGAGAGAGGACGACATGAGTATTTAGGCTTGGAGCCGATCAAGAGCCAACTGAAATCTCTCGGCTCCTGAGTTCTGACTGAGGCTCACGTACCTCTGGAGCTCTCGTCCCGAGCGTGGAAACCGGCACCCGATTTGGGGTGGTAGAGTTCACACGGCCGCCACTGTATGATATCCAAGAAAAACGCGGTTTGGACCCATGGAGGATGGATGGACTAATATACGGATCTAATATCGAATGGTTGCCCTCGTATGCCGTTGAAAACAGGCCAAAAATAGGCCGACATTTTTTAAAATTTCACATGAACTTTATGACATGACTCCGATGATTTCCCAAAAATCCATGTGAACTTTTTGTATACCCCCCGCAACTTTTTGTATACCCCCCGCGACTTTTTGTATACCCCGCGACTTTTTACACACCCCCGACTTTTTACACACCCCCCCGACTTTTTTTTTGGGTGCCGACTTTTTTTTGAGTGCTGACCTTTTTTTTGGTGCCAACTTTTTATTTGAGTGTTGTGATTTTCAATGTTCTTGATCAATATCCTGTTTATATCTTGCTCCCAGAGTAAGTTCTTGATCAATATCCTATTTATATCTTGCTCCCAGAGTAAAAGTTACCTGGATAGCACCACTCTATACTACTATTCAGTCCTCTTGCCTCACAGTAAGTAAGTGATCGGACTTAATTACGTGTGACCGTAGGGGGATACTTTTTTTATGTAGAAAGAGACATTAACTCGTCATTTTAACGGTTATAGAGTTTCCGGTACACTCTATAATGTCTCTATACAACTCTAAGTTTAATGAGTGGGTTTTATGAGACCCTTTGGACGAATGTATTTAAAAATTAACAGTAAACGTGGGGGACCCTTCTTTCATGTAGACAGACGGAAAAAGTTATCATTAAACAATTATAGAGTGGTTGACATTCTCTATACTGACCTTACTTACCTTTAAACCCTAAGGAGATAGTTTCATCGGGATGGACGAATGTTTTTTAAAGTTAGGAGTAAATGTGGACGACTCTTTTTTTTCATGTAGACAGATGGAAAAAACCCGTCATTAAACAATTATAGAGTGATGGACATTCTCTTTATTAACTTTTAAGCCTAAGGAGTGGGTTTTAATAGGGATCTTTGGACGAATGTATTTAAAAGTTAGGAGTAGACGTGGGACCCTTGTTTCATGTAGAAAGACTGAAACTCTCGTCATTAAACAATTATAGAGTGATTGGTACTCTCTATACTGACTCGACTAACCTCTAAGCCTGAGATGTGAGTTTTAATAGGAATCTTTGGACGAATGTATTTTAAAGTTATGAGTAAACCTGGGGGACCCTTTTTTCATGTAGAAAGACGGAAAAACTCGTCATTAAACAATTATAGAGTGATGGGGACTCTGGATACTGATTTGACTACCTTTTAAGCCTAAAGAGTGAGTTTTCATGGGGATCTCTGGACGAATGTATTTTAAAGTTAGGAGTAAACGTGGACGACTCTTTTTTCATGTAGACAGACGGAAAAACCCGTCATTAAACACTTATAGAGTGATGGACATACTCTATCCTGACTTGACTAACTTTTAAGCCTAAGGAGTGGGTTTTTATGGGGATCTTTGGACGAATGTATTTAAAAGTTAGGAGTAAACGTAGGACCCTTGTTTCATGTGGACAGAAAAACTCGTCATTAAACGGTTATAGAGTGATTGGCACTCTCTATACTGATTTGGTTAACCTTTAAGCCTAAGGAGTGGGTTTTTATGGGGATCTTTGGACGAATGTATTTTAAAATTAGGAGTAAACGTGGGACCCTTTTTTCATGTAGACGGAAAAACTCGTCATTAAACGGTTATAGAGTGATGGGTACTCTCTATACTGATTTGACTAACCTTTAAGCCTAAGGAGTGGGTTTTTATGGGGATATGTGGACGAATGTATTAAAAAACACAAAAGTAGCGGTCGAGGACCGCTCAAAAAACGTAAAAAGAGAAGTCGGTGTCGGGGATAGGTATTTACCTATTGTTTAGGTAGTAGCCCATTACTTAGGGGTGGTCTAATGGGTTCTGTGGATCTAGAATAGACTGGGTATAGCCCAAAATGAGTTTTGTCGGGGATAGTCGGTGACACCGGTGTCGTGCATTAAGAAACATACTGTAATAGTCCGGCACTACGGCGAAGGTCGGTATATTACGGCTGTCACGAGGTACCGAGGCTCTCGGGACGGGTCTCCGGAGGTGGGGCATAACGATATAGAGGGGGTTACTAGGTCACACCGTTATACGGTCGCCATAACGTTATGCCCGGACCTAGTACAGGTGGGCATATACATTTGGCCATGACGGTACCCACTCTTAAAAAAAAGGCCACGCTCGTGTCTCATAGAGCTCTTTGAGATAGCCCTAACCATTGTCTTTTTTTTTTGTCACTACGGGTACCCCAAGTTCAGCAGTGATTACAGCTACTCTCTGTAGTGCTCAACTGCGGTCAATTATAGTAGCTTAACTTCTTAAGCTTCTCTTGCCTAGGCCTCCTCAGCTGAAGACTCTTAGTATTTACTAAACCTATAAACCTACCTTACTACCTAATCCGGGCCCCCTTGAACAACAAGTCTCATGATATCCGTTTTCACTAAACTGCTTGTCTCAAAACTCTACTGAGAACTTATATTTAATTAAAATTACATGTTGGGCTAGAACATAAATAATAATATAATATGTATGATAAATGTATCGAAGTTATAGGTTCAATTTCAAAGTACTGTTGTTTTATCTCCCTCAGTGAGGGTTTGCAAAACTACGTGATGGCTGTAACAATATGTAGAGGACTACGATGATCTTTGTGATTCTAATAGGTACTTTTTATAGTCGATAAATATACAGCTACAGAATTCTGCCGCGATCGAGCACGTTGGGCCGGCATAGGAATTACCCAGGGGCTACGGCCAAGGAGGAGGAGGAGGAGGAGTTTAACTAACGACACATGTACTAGCTTGTCAAAAACTGCCTAAGTCATGTACATAAAAACAAAAAACTAAAGGCAAAGCAACCTGAGAGAACCGATACTTGACTTGGCTAATGGCGGGAAGAGAGGGCCAGAGATCAGGCCTTTTTGTCCAAGATACCAAAGACTTCTAGCAAAAGTAGGGAAGCTATTGCTAACGTTCTCGTTTAACTTTGTCTAACTTTGCTTTCCCTAAGCGATCCAGGACTTTCAGTTCCCGTATCTGAGCTTGGTTAGTGAAGACGTTTTAAAATTACTGTCAGCTAGTTTTGACAACCATGAGAACGCTTGCTGACCGAGCTTAGATGGCTCCCATACGGCAACTTTTGATACGACCCGTGAAACGACGTTTTTATCGTGGGCTAAAGCATTATTTAAACGGGGCTAAAGATTATACTGGGGGCATAATTTATAGTAGGAGGCATAATTTATAGCGGGGGGCAAAACTTATTTTGGGGCCTAAATTATTCTGGGTCGAATGTTATACGAGACTTAAAACTTGGTCGATTTAAGATCAGTATCGTCATACAATATTCGATCAATTAGAAACGTAACATTCATCAAATACGTTGTGTCATAGTTTTAAGAGGTCTCGAATCACTGACTAGTCTCAGTGTAAAAAACACAGACAAAAGAAAAAAAAAAGAAAAGGGGTCACGTATGAAGTCCGAAAAAGGATACAACTTTAAAGTAAATACACGAGATGGTGTGACTCAGATGTACATCGTGTTTTGAGTTTAATGTGTACAAATGCATATAAAAGTCTTGTTCTCTCCTAATGACTGTTTTTGGGGTTAACCATGTGTAATTGTTGAACATAATGAAAGTTCAAGACGTTCCCATAAAAAATTATCTCTAGACGTTACCCTCAAAACCTCCCAGGGTGGAAGGGAATTTTTAATCTGAACTTACCTAGACTCGAATTTTCCGGACCATCTTTTAAACACAAATACCACGGGTTAAGCTCATGTGTGACACTTAGTAGATAAGTAACTGAGATATCCACAACCGTTCAGTGTTAACAGTCATTTTACTTTTGTAGTACTCTCACTCTGTTCTATAACTGTTCGTCGTAACTCTGGATGAAAGGACTAGTTTTAAATGAAGAGTTCATTGTGAGGTTGAAAATCATAACTACTAGATATGTAATAAGAAATAGTAATCACACAGACGTTACTCTTTACACTACTGGGACGAGTCTTTTTGTTTTTATACCCGATTTTGTTTTTTCTTCAGTCTGCCATCTGGTATAGACGTCTAAAAACCAACAAAAATAAATCACTCTTTAATTGATCAAAAGGAAGTAATATAGACATCGAGGTAAAAATTCTATAGAAACAACGTCTACACCAGATAACTCCACAGTCTTTTTTATCGGTAAGACTGTAACCCTGGGTCACCCGATAACTTTTTACCCAGTAAATTTCATCCCAGGACTGGGGACGTGGGCTCGATATTACCAACGTCGCACAAGTGACCTACTTGTCGATGGAGGATACGAACGAATTTTTTTCCCAGTAAAGATTCGATTTATTTTACAACACCTACTCGGGATACCGCTCGACGAGGTATTTAAGTCAACATAAACTCTAAAGGATACGTGAGTCAGACTGGATGCGTTGTATTTTTTGAGTGTTTCTATATGACTGGACATCAGTTAGGAAACCTACATCGCGTGAGCCAACTTGTCTTCTTACGGCGGTTGTTACCATCTACATCGACAATAATGGGTTTATTTCCAGTTACTGTAGCTTGGTAAACTCACCGCACCTTCAAGGGTTTTATAGGGTCTACTCTGCCGCGGCAAAGGGTCAATGTCACTCTAGTTTCCATTATACTTGAAGTTTTCAAACCCAAAGGCGATCGCACCCAGTTTTAAAATGGTTTTTGCTGTGTCGGTGGACGCGGTTCAGCCAGAGACAAACCGAATCTATTACTGGTTTAACTACACCTCAAGCTTTTAATTTCAGGTGAGATAAGTTAAATGTTACGGCCATGATACGGCTATCAAACGGCTATCGTTCGATGGTATAATAATTACTAAGGTTATGCCCCCTCGAGTAAAGTTATGCCCCCTCGAGTAAGAACTATGCCCCCTATCGTAATCTTAAGCCCCCTTTACTAAAAACGTCGTAAACCCTGTCGTATCTTTTGTCCGGTTTTTATCCGGCTGTAAAAAATTTTAAAGTGTACTTGAAATACTGTACTGAGGTACACTTGAAAAACATATGGGGGGCGCTGAAAAACATATGGGGGCGTTTGAAAAACATATGGGGGGCGATGAAAAACATATGGGGCGGAAACGTTGAAAAAACATATGGCGCTGAAAAACATATGGGGCGGTGAAAAATGTGTGGGGGCTGAAAAATGTGTGGGGGGCTGAAAAAAAAACCCACGGCCGAAAAAAAACTCACGACTGGAAAAAAAACCACGGCTGAAAAATAAACTCACAACACTAAAAGTTACAAGAACTAGTTATAGGACAAATATAGAACGAGGGTCTCATTCAAGAACTAGTTATAGGATAAATATAGAACGAGGGTCTCATTTTCAATGGACCTATCGTGGTGAGATATGATGATAAGTCAGGAGAACGGAGTGTCCTTTCGGATATCGAACCAGTCCCGAACAACCCATTCCTCTCTACAAACCCATTCGTCACAACCACAACCTTAATTCCGAATTAGGAATTCAATTCAAGTCGGAATTATATCCGGAATTCTATTCGAAATCGTAGTCCCCGATGGGAATAATTGGGAATTCATGAGAATTAATGGGGAACAATTTATTAATAAATTTGGTGTTAAGACCACACCTCTCTCCTGTCCTCAATTTTGTCCTCTACCTTTACCTCCTCACATTCTTTTTCCACATATTTGTTCTTCTTTATCTATTGGACCTTCGTATGTTACTACTATACTTAAACCCTACAGTACATTAACTGTAACCAACGAACTGTACAAATAAAAAAAACCAGAGCGACCTTGTGGTAAACTTGTAAAACCGAGTAAAGACGGAACTCTTCCATAAACTGTTCCTTCGAACTCCCCAAAAGGTCTTTAAATTAATTGGGAATTAATGAGAATTATAATTCTCGTAATTATTCCCGAATTGTAACCGTTAATTTTCATGAGTTCCCAATTATCCCTATCGGGGACTACGATTTCGAATAGAATTCCGGATATAATTCCGAATTGAATTGAATTCCTAATTCGGAATTAAGGTTGTGGTTGTGACGAATGGGTTTGTAGAGAGGAATGGGTTGTTCGGGACTGGTTCGATATCCGAAAA
>ML179297.1:44494-59687 GCA_004369135.1 Dendrothele bispora CBS 962.96 | reverse complement strand
TGGGTTTCCGAATGAGTATATAAGTATAGTGAACGGAAGTTCTATGCTCAGGTGGGTATTCATATTGTTATGCGGTGACCGGATTCTGGAGTGGACATGATTAACAAAAGACCTACACACACCAAGGTGGGTGTATCGTTATGACGAGACTTACGAATGAGTGGGTGTATGTATATAACAAAGTTAACTTCTAAAAAACGAGTAGTAAATTTAACCATGATTACTTTATGGTCATATGTTGTAGTACTCCCAATTTGTAAGGGATAGTCGGATGTCTCGTTGCAACCTCTTCATCTCACCTTTGACTACACGTGTCTACTCCGTTCCATATCGTTACATCCTGCCACCCTTTCCCATTAGGGCTCTAGCCCGTGTTCTTAGTCTATCGATAAGACCGTAGTGATTTAGGATCCAGTGTACATATCGATATGGTCATAGTCATATTACCCAGTCTAGACATACGATATTACCCAGTCTACATAACGATATAACCCAGTCTACATATCGATATGACCCAGTCTACATTGATGTCACCCGATCCACATATCGATATGTTCTATCGCCTTACCTCCCGGTCACCTTTCCCTCGCTGACTTCGCTACTTCGCTTGTTATATCCCGACCTAGACTATATTTAAATCGGCTACATATTTCTAGCTCTAGTGACCCCCTCCCAACAGTGTCCCCCCACTGTGCCGACAGTAATTAGAATAATAAATAATAAAAAAAGGTCCGAGGAGTACTCTGGGTATATATATATGGCCAGCCGGAATCGGTGCCGCCGATATACGGTCCGCATAATTTTGTACCCGACGCCGTATAACAGTCCCCATATAGATATAATGATGCCGATGCCGAGTTTTCGCAACGCGTAATAAGGACTTCTTCTCAACAGTCAGTCTAAAGTTAAGGAACCAAAGTTCTAGTTGCTGAAGCTGCAGATCACATAGTAAATCTACAATCATTAGATCCATATCTTTTCACTATTCTGTTGTACCTGAAAAACAGAACCTTGTAATAGCAGGTTTTTGCAGAAACAACACTGAATATTCCTATTACATACCTTGACGTTTCTGGGTTTGTACTGCGAACCCTGCTCAAGGATATATTTCCTAGTCAGAGGTTGAGATAGGTGGTTATTGGGACATCAGTGAGGCCACTAAAACCAGCAGCAGATGTTCAGTTACCTCGAATGTTCAGAGGTAGCATCTTGGTAGAAAGGTATACGTAGAATTGAGGAAGTGCAGACGATCTGCCACTAAACACCGATACGCCGAAAACACCAGTTTGGGCCGTTCAATGCAATTTCGGATAGACCGTCCCAAGATGTACGACAGAGCCATCTTAGTAGCAAATGGAACTATTTACTACAACAAACAACAGTTGTCGTAGCAATAAATTGTACACCCTCTTCATAACTTGACGTACTGTTAGCTATACCGAACGTCGATAACTTTCCGACGGACTGACGTGATGGCTCGTTATAGTACGCGCAATAATTCGAAAATTATATACAGTACGGCGAATTAACGAATGCTGCTACGTGGTACTAAAGAACAGTCTTCGGTCGTGGTCATTTGCCCAGGACCAACGTCATGGGAAAGACTTTCTGAAAGATAGCCATACTTGCACTTAACATTACTGAGAACGGAACAAACCTGCAAAGAGGTCTTTACAGAACGGTACATATTTTGAGTGTTCAGATCTTAGGAAGATTAGAGAAGCACAACATCTTATCAAGATACCTCATATGAAGTCAAGGTCGACTGATACTGAAAAACTTCGTTGCAATCGTTTCTTCCAGCAGTAGCCTGAAGTCGTAACAGCACTGTTTGAATAGGTAAACAAGAATACGAAAGGCCTTGATTGAAGGAGCCCAGCTTACTCGACTACTGGAGTGAGGAAGCTAGAGTTCCTTACAACCGCCTCACAAGTCCTGCTCCATGTACCGGACTATCATAAGTCGTGGGATCATGGATGAGACCAGACAAAGAACAGGCTGGGTAGCAGCGACGTAGGACTGACGGAAGAGACATCGGTAGAAGATACACGGGGTTTCGGGCGTTTCCGATAGAGGGTGCCGCGATGACAAGGTTACGTTCTCTATAGTGTTATAACCGGCACTACCTGGAGATGTTGAAGAAAGATGTGAGCTGACTTGCGAGACAAGTAGCAAGTATACGTGGACTGCTGTATGTTAAGATGACCAGTGTTTGATTTTAGGACGTCCGAGTTTTGCGTTACCGAGACCAGTTCTCCAGTTGAAACCCGAGACGGTATTAGCGAAACCAGTACGTCTTTCTGGACGGTAGGTGAAGAGTCATAGAATTAGTGTGAGTTCGAATAGGTTCACTCGAGGGTCTGATGAGTCATGAAACGCTCCTACACGACATCTCTTTACGTCAGATTTGGGACAGGACAAGTCTTAGCGCTCGAAGTCTGTTGAACTTAACACGAATACCAAATTTTGTTAAACGAAACCGGAGCATGGTGTTGTGTTAACAGAGACGAAAGGTCTACGATGAGGAGTATAGGACAACAGAGAAAAGACGCAGCATTTGTTACTTCGTATCTACGAAAGTTGCATAGTTATATAACTGTACTCTATTTAAAAATTTTATGAATGTAGCGACACTAAATCCTCCTCTTAACATAGATGACCAAGAGCTCTCTGTGACTAGATTAGACACTATTGAGATGTTGAACATAATGTAAGTAGTCGTCTTACCAGCACAGTCTCTCCTGCAATCTTTATGAATACTAGTTATCATAGATACGCAACCGTACGAAGCCTCGTGGGAGAACCAGCCTTAAGAGCGAACGATGACGACAAGTGTAGTAACGAGCGTGACTGGTAATCGAGTCATGCCTATCACATTGCAGAACTTAACAAATAATTTTTCTTTGGTCTAACAAAGGCTAAAGTCTCATGCCCCTATACGTCTAATACATAAAATGGACTTCTTGTCGCATTTTTGTTAGGAAAGTATGACATTATGAATAATACCGAATAGGAGTCTAGCTTACGAACCAATAAGACCCATTTCTGTTAAGAGATAAACAGAGAGGTTCTAATACCGATGTTAGTATAATAGGAGTCTTAATTTTTCCTGCATCACTAGCGTCTCCTACGTTAAACCAAGTTTGGTCATAACCGTTCTGAAACCTCTTTGGCTTCCATGAATGGTGGAGTCTTAAACTAGGAATTAGCACCTTTGTCTAAGTTTTCGAATTTCATATGTAAAATTTAGATTCAACAGTAGATTTAAGCAATCCTCGAAATGACGGTACTCTGGATTTTAGGAAGATAAAAAGACAGATTCTTTGTCGATTGTTCGGTGGTACTAAACCCGAGAAGCCGAGTACGTCCTCATCACATAAGGAGGTTTATACACTCTACTACTTCTGCTACTACTCGTATATGGCTAAAGACGAATGATTTCCTTTTCCATTATCGAAGTAGGGGAGGATCAAGTCCAAGTCATGAGCAGGGGACTTAGACATATGTCTTGTACGATCTTCGGAGTGAGCACTGGTATAGAAAGAAACACTAGGTGGTCTTTAGCCTGTGTGTGGAACCTCTCCGACTTCACTACTAACCCTTTCTCATTCGTATACTTTAAGGTGCTCCCTACCTGATCTTTATTTCCACCTTCCATTCTAAAAAGGTTTTCTATCGAAAGGCAGAACCTGTTTAGATACCGACTATGCATGGACTTTCTCTACTAAAAAGTTTATAGATCTCATGTAGACTTACATTCGCAGAAGAGTAGCTCTATTAGTTACTACACTAGTTTGAGGTCTCGCCTAGAAGTAGTTCGGACGCGCTTCAGCAAGAGTGATACGAGAAGTAGAAAAGTCTACTTATGCTTAATTCACTGCTAGCATGAAATAGAAAAAATGCTAGCTAACTTAGAAGCATTGACTTTGTTGCGTAAGCCTAAAGTAAGAGGAAGTAAGGGATACATAGCGAGCGGTTTAACTTGGGCCCCATATCTTATGACAGATATTCACTTAACTGATGCCATTAACGAGAAGGCACGTAGAAAGGAGAGATAGTCTCGATCATGCAAAGAGTACCAAATAAAAGATCAAGTACTCGGAGGGCTGGTGATAAATCTCTAACCTATAGACTGAGGCTTTTCATGCAAACAGAACTTATTAGACAGCATTAAATCTCGACTTGGAACAAGTGTTAAACTGGAAAAAAACCTTCGGATAGAGTTGTGAAAGGAACGATACATTCAAGCTGAAGATCGAATCAAAAAAACCATCACTAAAGCGATAACTCGCGCCTTCAATATATATGTATGATAGGCACGAAGCTTCAACAAGCGGTCGATAAACTTACTGAACTGACTGGTAGATGGATAAAACGAGGATGAACAAATACATAATGCTGGTTGTCGAACTTGACAGCTCTTAAGTAAGCTCCGCTTGACAGCCTGCCTGGACCCTCATAAAGAAGGAACGGCTCAAAATCCAAACGAGTCCCCCACTCAACCACACATACAAAACACTCCGAAAACTGATTATCTTAAATAAAAGGCCACGCTCGTGTCTCATAGAGGTCTTTGAGATAGCCCTAACCATTGTCTTTTTTTTTGTCACTACGGGTACCCCAAGTTCAGCAGTGATTACAACTACTCTCTGTAGTGCTCAACTGCGGTCAATTATAGTAGCTTAACTTCTTAAGCTTCTCTTGCCTAGGCCTCCTAAGCTGAAGACTCTTAGTATCTTACTAAACCTATAAACCTACCCTTACATACCTAATCCGGGCCCCTTGAACAACAGGTCTCATGATGATCCGTACTCTAAGAACTTTCACTAAACTGCTTGTCTCAAAACTGCTACTGAAAACTTATATTTAATTAAAATTACATGTTGGACATACCTTCTAGAACATAAATAATGATAAATTATATGATAAATGTATCGAAGTTATAGAATTCAACTTCAAAGTACTGTTGTTTTATCTCCCTTCAGTGATGGCTTGCAAATGACTACCGTGATGGACTGTAACATGACCCGCTAAATATGTAAAGGACTACGATGATCTTTGGGATCACTAATAGTAATTTTTTATAGATACCTATACAAAGCTACAGAATTTTCATGAGTTTTAATAACTGAACAGATGTCCATGGCTACTACGTCTTGTCACCTAAAACTTCACTAACCGTTCACTATCCATAGAAACAAGAGTAAACTAAAGACAAACCAACCTGACGAGAACCGATACTTGACGTTGGTTTAATGACGAGATAGCAGAGGGCTTCAGTAAAGATCAAGACACTTCATCTGTCCAAAAGACCAAAGACTTCTAGCAAAGTAGGCTAAGCTATAGCTAACGTTCCAGTTTAACTTTGCTTATCCCTAAGAGATCCAGAAAAACTATCAGTAGGACAATCACGTCATCTGAGATTGGTATAGTGAAGACGTTTTAAAGATTAGCCTTCGATCAGCTCTAAGTTTTGACAACCATGAGAACACTTGCTGACCGAGCTTAGATGGCTCCCGTTGGCAAGCTATAATCTAGGCATAGAAATCAGGTAGGTAGGGGGTACCCAGGTTTGGCGCAAAAAGAACCTATAGTATATGAATGCTGGACTAATAAACGGCACTCAGACTATAGGGGACTATATCCAAGCCTATAGATGTTGCAGTGAAGGCGACGACGGTGCTGCCTGTTTGCTGAGCGAAAGACTTAACTGGTTGTTGCAATTTCTCAAGAAGTAGTCCCGTCACCTTTCGAGTAAAAATAAACTCACTGTACCCACTAGGCTAGTTCCCACAACGATTCTTTCTCACGCAAAAACTAAGCTTTATTTACCTGGCAAATATGGAAAATAGAGTTAACCATATACTTTCTAAGCAAGTTTAGGAGAAGGCCTCATCCAACCTGAGCAGGGTGAAGGAACTAGTGCTGACTGAACGAGCCCTTGGACCAGCCAGTCTAGGTTCTCAGCAGAGTAACCTCAAGCTCATCACTTTAGGGTGAATGAGGTGTCTTTATACAAGGACTCTTAATCTAGTCAGTTTTAGGAACGATGAATAAAGGACAAGTGTCTAGAGAACCTACAATACCTTGTTTGAGACGGGGCAAGTCACAACGGTGAAGGGAGGTAACTACTCGATGATCTACGACTTCGTAGTCTATCGAAAAGACCGTACTGATTTAGGATCCAGTGTACATATCGATATGGTCATAGGCATATTACCCAATCTACATAACGATCCATGACCCAAGGATATTACCCAGTATACATAACGATATAACCCAGTCTACATATCGATATGACCCAGTCTACATTGATGTCACCCGTGATCCACATAGCGATATGTTCTATCGCCTTACACGTACGCCGTCACGGACCCACGATAAGCGTTCGCTACTTCGCTAGCTATATCCCAAGTCTATCGATTATATTTAAATCGCCTACATAGTTCTAGCTCTAGCGACAACTCCCAACAGTGCCACCCCACTGTTAGTATCCCACAGGCAAGGAAAACTTAATGCAAATACAGAAAAAAAGAACCGACGACAACTCTTGGGCATATATATGATGACATCACAGGGGTATAGGGCAAGCCGGAATCGATGCTCGACGTATATACTGGACCGCATAATCTTGTACCCGACGCCGTATAACAGTACCCATATAGATATAATGATGCCGATGCCGAGTACAACGCAATCTAAACGCTATTCTACGACATGACGGAAAGCGATACATAACTGTACGTAACAGTTCAACAAGCTTCCGAGCAGTTAAAACGTAACAGTCAAGCTTCTTATCTTCATACTTACTTCAACAGCCTTATATGCTACCACGCCGAAATCAACACGGGCCTTAGTCCCTAAATAGCATTCTTTCTTCATGATCATCATCATTTTTCTTTCTACGAAATTGTAAGACATAAACTTTCTCTTGTTCAGCCCAAAGAAGAATGAAAGGTTACAAAGGTTAGAACTCAGTCCTGTTTATGCATGGGAAAGGCCTCCATTCATTCAGCTTTTTCCCCGAAAGCTCCTACCGCACAGTTAAAGCCACATTTCAGTACACTATGGCTCAACCAAGAAGGTCCAAGAAGGGACAAGAAGGAGACTGAGTTAGAAGCTTACGCTAAGAGAAACTGCGTGGTTGCAGAGCGAAAAGACGAAGGAAGGGAACCAGAGGGTACGGTCGGCGTGGGGAAGTTCATGAAGATGTGACAAGGAGAAGGATAAAGAGGGTCCGGACAATGCATCTTTTAGTTTAGTTGTAGAAGTTTGGGCTGAGAAAGGTTCGTATGGCGTAAGAGAGAAAGGAAGCTAACTAAACAGGAAGCTCTTAAACTTAGAGCAATGAAGAGAAAAGCAAGGTTCCGAGCTACAAAAACCTTCGTAACAATGCATAGACAGCGGTCGCTGCAAAATCTAGTTCTGACCCCACTTCTTTACCTACCTGGTCTTCACTTTTGCTCCCAAGTGCTCCGGGCTTTTATACAGGTTAATCATTGGAATGTGAGAGCACAGCGATTTCGGTTATTATCCACCGTAATTGTAGAAGCTGACGTTTTACAGGATCCTTAGAACTTCGCCCACCTAACATAACGTTGAACTTCCTCGATACTCCGACATCGCAACTTAAGAGTTCCAACTATAACGAGCGTTACACGCAGAGTTTTCGACACTCAACGTACCGAAAAGGTTTAGTAAAGGCAAGTGAAAAAAAAAGGAGATAGCTGGTAAGCCGCCCACGCCATGAACTCGCGATGTCCAATAACAGAACAGGATGCCGCAAATGACAGATCAAAAGAGAATGTGGATACAAAAAGAACAGCTGCACACGATTAAATAACGACCACGATAAAGATACCCCTAGGCTTAGCTTTAATGGGAAAGGAACAAAGGGTCTAGTTGTCTGTATAACAACAAGAGTTCTTAGTTCCTTGGCGGGGCTCAGTCGTTTGAGACTAACTTATTTCAACTTCCTCTTCCTCTTCATTCAGGGACCTGGATACAACCGCTCTACAACACGACCCTGTATATTCCCTTCTCAAACTCCCTTCACCTCCACCCCTGCTCCGATCGAGTCACCACAGCTCTACCCTAGTTATGAATCATATCCCTGTACTCACAGTATTACTATATGGTTTCAAGTGATATAAAAATATGTGTGAGTAAGCATTCAGCCCAGTATCACTATACAGGTGGAACACACTAATTGTGAAGTTAACGATATGGACAAGCAAGCCTTTGGGACCAGTATTATTATATGGGTGAGTAGGCATTCAAACCAGTATTGCTATACAGGTGGAATCACATTGAAGTAAAGAACACAGGCAAGTAAACCTTTGGGCTAGTATTGCTATATGACTTTAAGCAGTATAAAAATATGGGTGAGCAGGCATTCAGACCAGTATTGCTATAAGGGTGGAATCATATTAATCCACAAGTCATGTGACTTGCATGTGACTGCCAGCTGGCAAATGCTGACACGTCTTCCTTTCATCCTTACTACTACCTTCTCTGGGACATTTATCTTTGGTCGCTCGCTGGAGCTCAGTCACGGGCACGAGTTTGTAGCACCTTAGATAAAGGAGCTCCAGGACATTTATCTTTGGTTGCTCGCTGGAGCTCGGTCACGGGCACGAGCTTGTAGCACTTTAGATAAAGGAGCTCCAGTCCTTGGTTGCTTGCTTGATCGCAACCCCTCCATCCTTTGATCTCAGGTCTACAATTGAACAAGGAATCTCAGCAAAGGCTGACCAGCCTTTACTTGACGACACATTTGACCAACTACAACTTAGCTTTGACAGTCTCTCAATTGGTCAGAGCCTGGTCCCATCTCGTTTCAAAACTCCAGCAACTGCCATAGAACTCTCCCTGTCCAGCAAAATACCTTTGTCTGGTGAGCCCACATTTTATTTTGGCTTGATTCAATAATATTGGTTGCATCCCGAGTCGATGTCAGATCCAGTATATCAATACTGGTTGCCTAGCTCAGATCCAGTATATCAATACTGGTTGCCCAGTCCAGATCCAGTATATCAATGCAGGTTGCCCAGCTGGTACTGAATAAGTGTTGAGGTAATGGGTGTTGTGGGTTTGAGGCATAACAGGTAAGCTTATCTTCTCCAGGACATTTATCTACTGGTCGCTTCTCAAGTCCACCAATGTCAGATCCAATATATCAATACCGGTTGCCCAGCCTGGATACAGTATATCAATACCGGTTGCCAAGCCCAGATCCAGTATATCAATACTGGTTACCCAGGTGGTACTGAATGAGTGGCAGTCGAGGTGATGGGTGTAGTGGGTTTGAGGTATAACAGGTAAGCTTATCTTCTCCAGGACATTCATCTACTGGCTGCTTCTCAAGTCCACCAATGTCAGATCCAGTATATCAATACCAGTTGCCCAGCCCAGATACAGTATATCAATACTGGTTGTCAAGCCCAAATACGGTATATCAATACCGGTTGCCAAGACCAGATACGGTATATCAATACCGGTTGCCAAGCCCAGATACGGTATATCAATACCTGTTGCCAAGCCCAGATATGGTAAGCCCAAATCCAGTATATTTATTACCTTTGGTTGCTCGCTGGAGCTCTGTCATGGGCATGAGCTTGTAGCATCTTAGATAAAAGAGCCCAGCCTCATGTTCTGTAAACTTTTGCTGAAGGAATTTAAACCTCTAGGAACCCAAGAGTATTCTGAACGTCATCTGGCATTTGGTAAGCTGTGTTTGTAGCCCTGTCGAGTCATATTGTAATATAAGTACTGACCAGATCAGACACGATATTCAGTGAACGGATCCCAAGCCCTCCATTCTTTGATCTCAGGTCTAGAACAAGTAATCTTAGCAAAGCTGACCAGCCTGTACTTGACGACACATTAAACCAACTACAGCTTACCTTTGACAGCCTCACAATTGATCAGAGCCTGGTCCCATCTTATGTCGAAAGTCCAGCAACTGCAGAACTCTCCCTATCCAGCAACGTGCCTATGTCTGTACCCACATTTCATTTCAGGTTGATTCAATTACAGCTGGCATCTCAGTGGTCGCTTCCCAAGTCCACAAATCAATCCACAATGACGTTAGATCCAGTATATCAATACCAGTCTCCCAGCCCAGATCTAGTATATCAATACCAGTTGCCCAGCCCAGATCCAGTATATCAATACTGGTTGTCCAGCTGGTACTGAACGAGTGGCAGTCAAGGTGATGGGTGTAGTGTTAGTTTGTTTGACTATGTGAGCCCAGAACGTGTTTGATCCAGGTTGTCATCGGCATTGTTAGGCTGATGTTCAAAAGTGAGGTCCTGCACTTCTAGAGAAGGAGTGACCATTCATTGCTGGGTGATGCGTCTACATAAACAATAAACATGAGTTTTGATGATAAGATTGATAGTAAATTAAGACGTGTCACCTGTCAGCACATCGGGTTTTTTCTCTTCAAAGCGCCAGAACCGTGCCCAACTTCTGATTCTGAAGGATCTCCTTCAAAATACGGGTCAATGAGGGATTAATGGACAGTGCTGTACACCTACCAGGTGATGACATCGACTTGAAGTACCAAAGTGCTGTCGTTTTGGCAGAGAGAATCCTGAACAGGGGCGTGTTCTCGTCGTCACCCTGTTACAGCTGTGATGTTGCAGGAGATTTCATAACCAGGTCGCATGCCCCCCCAATGGGCCGTCCGCTATGTGGGAGGCTGTAACCGGTTCGGTAACGGTTCCGAAAGCTTCGGTAGAAAGTCCAATCCCAATATGTAGCCGCGGGGACCAGACTTACTCTCACCGGCTCATCTGGTCTCAACAGGAACCATGGAGCAGATGTTGTATGGAGGTGTGCAGCGACGGAGACAACAGCCTGCGCGAACCTCGCACGCTCTGCAGTAAAGGAAATAGCGCTAAGGGATACTGGGTAGTGGAAGAAGGATATAAAAGTGGGAGCTGAGATAAACCGAATACTTGGAGCTTCGACCCTGATGACGACTTGTTAAGTAGCGGTCGCAGTAATGAGCGTGGACCGCGCTCTGAGGTTGCTATTACGTCAAGAACTGGTGCAAGTCCCTACGTAACGGGCTTTTATGGTGGCAGCTGGTCATGGAGGTCTGCGATGTTCAGGCAGGTGAGGGAAAACTTGCTTTTTGTCAAATAGCTCAGATGTAATGGGGCGGATGGTTAGCTGAGGTGGAGATACTATGGACCGAGTTGAACCAGGCACGTGTTGGAATGCAAAAACAAAGTCCTCAGCCTTTTCGGGACTTGTTGAAGTTTACAAGGACCACAGCTAGGTAGCTGGTGGGTAGTTTGAAAACAGGCACCTGAGTTATACGGTGTACCGTACCAGGGTTACGTCGGTGGGTCCGGCGGCGGTTGGAATGATGGCGATTGTTGGGATTGGTTGGGATGCGATTGTTGTTGGGCTTAATGGGACCAGTTATAGTCCTACGGAAGTTGTTGCCTATAGTCTCACCTGGAGTCCCTCCCTGGGCACCTCCGATGGCGCCACCTATGGCTCCGTTAATAGCCCCTCCTATATTACTATAGACCCCATCTCCGAGTGCTTCTTCGTCCCCATCGGCACCTCCTGCTCCGATGAAACCTCCCATAATCTGGGTAGAGGGAAGCGTAATTACAATGATTCATGGCCTATGATATAACAAATTGGTTTGAATGTATGTGCAGTGGTTCATAAGGGTAACAGTTGTGAGACATGTTTTAAATTGGTTTGAATGTACATACAGTGGTTCATAAGGGTAACAGATTTGAGACATGTTTAATAAGGAACAAGTACAGTTGGAAGGATTATTTTCACATTATAAATAAATTGAAGGATGTAGGGAGGGAAGTGGACTTTAACTCTGTTCTGTTGGACCCTAGACGACGTGTGACTACGACCACAGAGAGACCGTAGTTTATCACAAAGCTTACTCTGAACCGGACCGTGCCCGGATTTCGCTCATCATGATGTTCTCGATATTGTGGGAACCACACGACGAGCAGCAGGCTGAGAACTACCTATCTCATTTAGGTAGGCCTGATTAGACCCAAGCGTGGGGTAAATCAAGGCAATAGAGAAGTGCGATGTTCAAGTTATGTTCCTAGTTTAAGTTTATATGACCAAATGTTACTGCTGTTGCCGAAGTCGGAGAGATCGAGACCTCCCCTACCGTCAAGCCGGCAGTGATTGTAGGGGTTACTATCTCTATCTCTCTAGCCGCTGCCGATAATAAGAAGAAGAAGAAGAAGAGGAGGTTGTTGACGTGTTTGAGCTTGTTGTGGACTAAGGTTACTTCAATGGGGTGTTTATCTATAGAACGGATGGGGTTTGGGTAGGGATGTTTTGTCTGTTTTGTGTTGTGGCGGTTCTGCAAGTGTTTCTTATGTTTTAGTCCGGGGAGTTGGAGATTTGTATTCTGGAGTTGTATATTTAGTTGTCGTATGAGTTGTTGTGTATGAAGTTGTTGTCCTACTACTGGAGTAATGGGTGAAATTCATATAACTTCTGTAAGGACTGTCTTAGGCTTGTTAGTGGCTACTCTTACGGGCATTATGTAACAGTGGGGTAACTCTATATGACCGTGGACATCTCTATATAACCAGTGGGACATCTCTATATGACCAGTGGGGTATCTCTATATGGTCAGACTGATGGGGACCGTATCTCTATATGGTCGTGGACACCTCTGTATGACCAGTGGGATATATCTATATTGTCAGTGGGGTATTTCTATATGACCGTGGACATCTCTATATGACCAGTGGGGTAATACTCCGACTGACTTCCTTCCTGGACAGAAATGATTTGGGACAGTGAATCGTAAAGAACACTGTGAGGGTAATCCGTTTAGAATAGTGTAAGAATAACACTATTTAACTACGGATTGCGACTGAACGGTCTCGACGGTCTAGGTCGTACAGTGTGTTGCGACAAGACATCTCACCGGAATACCTGGCGGAACATGAATGGTAAACTTCGTTACCGGGTGAAAGAAATTATCTCTATAGGTCAGTGGGTATCTCTATATGGTCAGTGGGGTATCTCTATATGGTCACGGACATCTCTATATTACCAATAGGGTATCTCTATATGTCCACATCTCTATATGATCAGTGGGTATCTCTATATAACTATAAACAAACTAGACGAGTCTCCTTTGTATTTCCTTGTTGGTCTCATACTTTCAACCCTACCTTTCTCTCACCTTCTGTACTGGTTCACCGTCTGTGCTCCTACTAAGTGTACGAGTTGTTCTTTTTCTGGTCATTTCTTTATCACCCACAAGGGTGACCATTCCGAGGTTGGTATGATAACTTATTTCAATATAGTACAATGTATCGAGTTCCAATTGTCCATCATTGACAATAATGCTCCGACTGGCTTCCTTCCTGAGCAGGAATGAGTTAGGGATAACGAATCAACTAGCCCCAATCAAGGTAATCCGTATAGTGCGCAGAATAGAAATGTCGAATGTCGGAACATGGACGGTGCACGTCGCTACCGGATGAAGAACTATTGTACAATGATTGTCTATACTCCAGCCTCCTGAGGTTCCTCCAGGTTCGGTTCGGAATGGTACACTGTAAGTCGTACAAAACATTACAAACCGTTTAGGTCCACTCCGGCCGGCCATCAAGTTGCACAGTGAGATAGTTGAAGGAGACGTATTAATAGTTTGGAAAATGTTTGTTTTATCTGAACGTATATGTAGTACAAGAACGAAGTTGAGTGACAGGTTTTAACAGGTTTTGTATCTTGTTCGGGTTGTATAGGTATGATGGTCAGAGGTGATGCTCAAAGGAGAAACGAAATATCGCGAAAAGTATTTATATGGCTTTTTGCTTTAAAAAGCTAGTACCTCGAGTGGAATGCCTCGAGTAGCCCGGAAACCGTTTAGTAGCCGTCGAAGGGTAAGCCGCTACTATGCCGAGTATCGAAACGAAGAGGGTTTTTCCGTTCGACACGAGTAAAACATAACTCGTTTCCACCACTGTTTGTTTGTTGTACAATTACATCGCTTACTTTTGCTCCCTTCTGTAGTATTACCAGATCTTGTGCCCCTTAAGGTACCTTAAGGACGAGGGTCGGCGCCGCCAAAAGACCTACGGTCTTAAGCCAAGCTAGACAATTCGGCTGAATTCGGCTCACTCGAATATCCACTCGAGGTGTTAGCTTTTAAAACCAAAAAGGCATATAAATACTTAAAACGACATTTGTCTTCGTTTACTTGTTGTGTCCGTTCGAGTCCATTTAAAAATTCTTTTCACTCACAGCGTTAAACAAGTAAAACCTTCGGAGTTATTAAAGTTGCAGCTAGATAAACCTACCAAAGTACAAGTACCACATCGATAGTCACAGAACCCGGAAATGAAGATATAATGTTAATAAAGGTAATGTACCCCATACAAAAGAACAAAAAGATAACAGCATTGTTTAAAGAATTCTATACCTTTCGAGTTTAAGAAGGGTCTAACTAAAGAAGACGTAGCTCAGACCGGTAAGGTGAAAAAAGTTATAGTGGCGAGAGTATGTAACGTGTACACCAATTTGGTGTAATTTGTGCAGTAAACACGAGTAGGCAAATGTCGAAAACACCTTCCATAATGTCCTTTTAGTAAAACGAAACATACAGAAGCTACAAAAAAAAATTAAATACGCATATTTTTTTACTGACAATATATGTGGTGATAGAGTGTCTACTTTTGAGTGGAACAACTAATTGTAGCACATGAGAGTTTGAAAACCAGACTACGGGCGAAAGCACGAGCATAGCTACAAGGGTACAATCTTTACAGAGTTCTATACCTATCGAGTTTATGAGAAGAGTCTAACTAAAGAAGACGTAGCTCAGGTCGGTAAGGTGAAAAAAATTATAACGCTAAGGGTATATAACGTGTACGCTGATCTGACGAAATTTGTGCAGTAAACACGAGTAGGTACATGTAAAAAACACTTTCTATATGTACTTTTAAGTAAGGCGAAACCTGCAGAAGTTACCAAACAGGTTAAATACGTATATTTTGTTACTGTCAATATACTTACCACTGTGAGGTGTGGTGATAGAATGTCTATTTTTGAGTCGAATACTTTGCTGCGGTACATGGTAGTTTGAAGACTGTGAACGGAAGCACGAAAATAGTCATAAGAACTACTACTATGTCAAGTTAGCAACTCGGATTCACGTTGCTATGTA